>BMAV01010985.1:0-132210 GCA_019973955.1 Trichonephila inaurata madagascariensis
TTTTAAAAAACATTTTTTTTTCTCAAATTTATAAATTAAAATTTCAAAAATTATAAATTCGTTGATAAAAGGGTAATTGCAAAAGAGTTCTCAAAATGTATAACCCCTAAAATTTTTTTTTTTTTAAGTTTTAGTTTTTTTTATAGCCAAGTCGAAAATTTTTAAATTTTTCTTTTAATTTCCGGCTGTATGCTTTTTTTTGGCTAAGTTATTATTCAAATATATGCTACGTTATTTTAAGTATAGTAGGAAACAAATAAAGCTTTTTACGGAATTACGGTTTTTTGCTTAAAAATATGTTTATTTACACTGAAATTTAAATTTTTAATAAATTTTTAAAGGGGAATAAGCGAGCTTTCTTTTTTCCTAGTATATTGAAAAAATTCCAAAATGGTAAAATTTTTAATTTTCCTTTTTAGATGTTTACTACAATCATTTTTTAAATTACTTTAAGATTAACTACTTTTCTGATTTTTACGTTTTTTATGCATTTTTTAAAAGTTAAAAACATACCTTATTAGGTATATATTCATCCATTTTTTCTCCCCAATTGGTTACATTTTCAATTTTGCAAGGAAAGATCTATCATCAATTAATTTAAACCATTAACCCCAAATAAACGTCATGGGATTCAATTGATCCTCTCACTTTGATCAATTGCTCAAATTTGTTTGAAAAATGAAGTATGTTGGTGGATTTTGCTCATATAAATTCCCTTTTTTGCTGTCAGATACAGATTTTTTATTTGCGTGGTTCTATGATAAATTAGTATCCGTCAAAAATCAGATCTAAAATACTAATTTTCCCATCAAGAAAAACAAAACTTTGAATGAAAGCTATTTGTTTTGTTAATGTAGTATCGAAATAAGATCTTTCCCCTGTTAAAACTGAAATTTTTTAATACCTTGAAAATGCATCTTAAATTTACGTTTAAACTGCAGAATATTTTTGAAAGTATTTAAATAAATTCAAAATTTAAAGAGAGAGAGAGAGCTTTTTTTTTTAGTTTTTTTTCATTTTTATTATTTAAATTTAATTCAATTTTCTTATTGGGAAATTTTAAATTCAAATTTTAAAATACACGGAAAATTTTACATGAGATTGAAATTTTAATCTCCTCAAAATCTCAAATTTTCATAATATGAATTTTTCTTGAATTAAAAATAATGCTTCCAAACAATGTTTTAATTTTTCAGTGGAATACCAAAACATACCCCAAATTTTTGATACATTTAAAAAAAATAAATATTTTTCAACATTTTCCCCTTTGAGCTTTTTTTGCCCCTCTCGGTGACCTTCAAATATTTTTAAAAAATTCATTTAAATTCAAAATTAAATTTGAAAAAAGGGGGAGAAATATTTTTTAGTGGAATTGTAGGAAGATTTAAAAAGGGAGAGTAATTACAAAAAAACTGATTTTATAAGCAATGGTTTTTTTCATGTTTCTTTAGAAAGCAGTTTAATGAGATGGAACCGAAAACTACGATGACCAGTGTGAATCGATATTTGTAAATTAAACCAAAGGGTAAATTTCTTTGGGGCCCGGAATTTTAAGAGACTCAGGAGTTGAATATTGGTAAGATATATGGGGGGTTTTAATTTTGTACAGTAACATAGTCAGTTGTCCCCAGTTGGGTATGTACAGCGGATATAGGAAAAATGGAGATAGCGCTATTGTCGATGCGTAGAATGCATTAGACGGTCGAACTAATTTGAAAAGGAAATTGATGTGTAGTGTGGAAGTGGATAGTGCTATTTATATCACTCTAAATCATATTTAAACAATGTGCATGGATTTGAATCAAGGCTGCGCATAACAAATATGAATCTGAATGTTATAAAAGATTGCAAAAAGAATGTGTAGCGAATACATTACTGTGCAGGATGGTTGCGCGATGGTTCAAAGTGTTTGTTGCGGATCAGAATAAGACCAAACAGTTACAACCCACAGTGTACTGTCCGTTATCCAACATCAAACTGACATTGTGAATGATCTCAATTCCATATATCATTGGTGCAATATCTGGGAATTATTCGTAAAAGTTGGTCTCAGTCATGAAATTGCTTGGCATGCACTGAAGAAATGGCATAACTTAAAGAAATTTTCATTTCTCAGAAATCTACATTGACTTACAAATACACAAATGGAGCTATATGCGCTGCTATTTCTGCTGTGGTAAAATAAATACGGCTGGTATTTATCCTACCTCAAGGGATAAAGCAATGCTGAAGACGCATTTTTGCAGGGTATTGTTTTCCTTGATGAGAAGGGGCCCAAGCTTCAATTAAAGCAGCACTCAAGTGTTCATTATGTCCACAGAAATTTCGAGTAAAACCCAGTTGGGATGATTATGAATTTCGAAAGTGAGTGTGTCATTGTTACGTAGGGTGTGATTCAAGGAGAAACTGTTAACGGTGATTATAACAATTGATTTCTGTTTCACCAACAACGTCAGCTAAATGGCACAGACGTCTACGTCTATTGCAAGACAAACACCCTACCATATTGTATGACAATTCTCATTGTTTTGCTATACACAACGTAACTAGTATATTGCGTAGAAGTATCAGGAGGTCTTCATCTATTACGAATTCTTGGGAATTCAAACTTTTTCCTAAATTGAACGATGCTCTCTGAAATATCTGATTTTCTGATGCGACATTTGTTTTCTGACCAGAAGGGTGCTTCATCGCCATGAACGACGACAACAAACACTTTATCAACAGTATCCTGCGGCTTCCTGATATTAGGAAAAATTAGCTTAATTATATTGAAGGAATGTGATGTAATATAGCTTTTAATTTTGCCAAAGAATATTTTCGTTCTATGATGTCATCTGGCCACCTAGCCTTTATCATTTACTCCTAGACGGCGTTGTTGCGTCTAATGCTAGTATGGTGTGGAAGTATGGAGAGGGAGATTATTATTTCAGGGGTCATCCCCGACACTTGATTGTTGCTCAAAACTACGCTTGGTTCCTTAGAGTATGAAGTTGAGAATTATTCATTTTATGTTGCCACTTAAGTATTTACAACCTCCTGCTTCTGGAACATTGCATGCAAGACTTGCTGTTTGCATTCTGCTCGTTTTAATGTACCGAGGAGTCAATTTAGCTTGGTGCTTAATGTCCTTTCAATATGTGTGAATATGATGTATTAAAATATAATGGTCCGACGCTTAGATTTCCATATCTCTCTCTCTCTCTCTAACCGCTGTAAGACATAGGAAAGAAATCGCGCAGTCTAAAGTCTGTTTTTCAGAAATGTATTTTGTTCTGATTTCATCTTAATTAATGACAACGCTTGAATTGGGCAAATTTGCTTAATGCATTTTTGGAAAGTGGGGATACAATTAATATATGAGCAAAATTGTTAAATCTTAACCTTTTTGAGCTCATTTGGGATATATTTGTCTAAGTAATTAAAACGAGTCTTACGACATTCGGTAATCAACCAGGGTCTGATTGCGAATATGCTGCACGAGTAATATCAGCTGCCATAGGAAATCAAAATCGTTTTTAATAGAGATTCTCGCTGTGTTTGCAAGTTATTTAATTCTAAGAATGATCAATAGTTCTTATTAATCTATAATTATTCCATATAGTAACCTACTACTCTTTAAGAATTGCTATAGTTTATAAACTGTGTACACACACACATAACCAAATTTGTAACATATAAATGTTATACAAGATGTCCAATCAAGACCAGATAAACTCTACACAGCCAGATTCAGTATGTTTAAAATTCATAAAAAGTATCTAAAAAACACTACCTTTACGACCCATAAGTTTTAAAACAAATGCTAACACCATATCCAATCAACAAAAAAACATTTTTCGAAACATGAACATCGTATTTTCATAATTTTAATAGAAAGATGTTACAAATGTACTTCCGCACACATGAAGGCATGTATAAACATCGTGGAATGATTGACTGTATTTATTCCAGTAACGTAGTATCCACAAAAATATAAGCAACATGCAGACGAGAAACTATTTTTGAAGTAACTGGATTTCGATAAACCGATTCTGCACAAAGATACTAGTTCAAGTATAATTTTCGCATGAATTTACTGTGAATTAAAAAAAAATATTCGACACATATAAACTTCATGCTCCTTTGCAATGAAGTTATGTCATAAAAAACTTCAGTATTTACAGTTAACTTTTGATTCATTCTTCAAGAAAAGTTTTTCACTCTTTATGTGGCATGTCAGACAAACACAGATAAAAAAGAAATTTCGTTGCAGAGTTTGACAGTAAGCAGAACAGTTTTTGGTTATTTGCCAAGTATCAAAATAACAGAATCTTTAACTCAAATATAAGATTTAATCTAGTAATACTGGATTATTGGATTGATACAAAACCGTGTTAAAATAATTTGTTAGTTGGAATTAGTTTAAAAGGGTACTACTATTTCTCGTGAAATGAAAACAAATTTGACTTTAAAATTGAAATTGATTAGATGAAACTATGCGCTGTACTTTCAAGGGAATACCTAGTCAATTATCATGCTGAGACAAGTACTTACAAAGGGCAAAGTTTATGAAAATATCTATTGGTTACATAAAATGAGTCTTTTAAATAAAATAAGTCTGTAGATGAGAGGGATTTGTGCTAAATCTATTATTTTGTATAAGTTTCAGTCATGATTTTCAGAATTTTATACCAAACTCTTATACCTTACATTACTATTTTAATAACACAATTGTTAATTTCATATTTTGAGAGTCATTAATAAGAAAATATATACATTTGACTCATAGGTTGTTATCTTAAGCAACCTGAATTTTATGAAATTCTTATCATTAACGTCTTTCAATGAAATGCTTTATTGGTCTCATAAAGCATGTTTAAAAACAAAAAAAATTATAATTCAATGAATTCAATCTTCAGTTGACTAAGCTAAAGTAAACTAATATAATAACATTAGCCAGTTTATTAAAATATTTTAATTTAGTAAAAGCAAAATGCTAATACCTTTTTTAGATTGACTTTTGATCTGTATCTAAACTGATATCCCGAAATTTTGAAAGTGTTTCGTAGGAATTTTTAGTAAGATATTCATTTGATTATTAAGTGAAATACAATCATATATGCCCTTAATGATCCTAAATTACACTAAATTTTATTGCAGGTAACCATTTAATGTATAATGTATATATATATATATATATATATGGATACATAAAATATTTTTTATATATATATATATGTGTGTGTCATGTGTGTGTGTGTAGTGTGTGTGTGTGTGTGTGTGTGTGTGTGTGTGTGTTGTGTGTGGTGTAAAATTTTTTTGTTTTACAGTTAAAAATACCTTGACTCTATATGATTCCGATGTTAACTATAATCTAAAATTTGTTTTCTGGTTCATATTTCATATAAAATGAAAAAGCTTTTTTTCTTACCTTTATCACGACTCTAACTATTATTCCACGGATCATTGATAAAGGTTATATCAACATACTGAGGTGAAATATCGAAAGGCTAATTTGAGACTAACTTCGCATATTAGTCAAGAGCAAAATTTGTCAAAAAAAAAATTTGCATTTGTTGTATTTATGTCTTTTTCTTAGCTGTTATTACCTTTTTTAAATATAAAAATTCTTGAAAGCAGTTTCATGGATCTATTATTATTATTTTTTTTTCATTTTCCTCGTTATCTCTATTCAATTTTGCAATAAATAACAATTGAAATAAAAAATGAAACATTTGTAAAAATTTTTTTTGCAAACAAAAATGTTTTGCTCTTCATTTTATTTTTAGCACGAAGTCGTATAATTTTATTTTGTTTACTAAAAATGAATTTAATGCGAACAAGTATTAAATGATAGCAATAAATTATCTAGAGCTCCGAAGACCCAATTATAAAGCTTTCAATTATTTCTTATATAAATATCTCATGTTTGTGTTTATTTCTAAATTCTCCAAAAGAATAACTACTTGATAGGAAAAAATGAAAATAGGTATTTGAAAAAAAAATATTATTTAAAGAATAGAGGTTTTTCTTTCACAAACACATCTTGCTTTTAGCTTAAGAAATATTGAGAAAGAAATTATATTTTCAAATGGCAACTCAAAATTACATAAATACAGAAATTTGTCTTCAAGAATACATAAGTTTTTAAAAACGTTTATTTTTATCCATCTTTATGAATGCAATTTTTATCAAAATACAATGGGAAATACAAAATTATAATGAATTCCATAATATGAATTTAAAAATTAAGGTTTATGACAATTTTTTTAAATTCTTAATTTAATGCATAAAGCTGACACACAAAATAATGCTTTAATTATAAAAACAATTGTTTAATGTACATTAGGTACATTAGAATGTATCTGTTTTCAAACATGTAGGGGTTATTATTTTATTAATATCTAATTAAAGAAAAAATGCTTTGTCAACGGTATAAATTTGCTATTACGAAATGCTTTAACTTCCCTTAGGGCTTGCAAAGAAAAAAAAAGAGAAAAAAACCTTTGATCGAACACAAAAAATAGTTGTTGTCTTATTCAACAATATAAAAAAGTTAATTCATTTTATCTGAATCCATTAAAATGACTGAAATGACGAAAAAAAATGTAACATCTTTTTGGTGAAGGAATTTTTACAATTGAACATAGAAAAATGATTTATCGATATTTTTTAGTAAATAGTTTAGAGCTGAGTATCATACAAAACTTGGATTATACTTTTTTAATCATTAAATTCAAAATCTATTCCTTTTTAAGCAAATGCTTTATTTGAATTTCAGAAAAGAAATTTAATACATTGAAAATTAAACAAGTTAATAACATGGGGTCATGTGTACTTGAATAAGTGAGAGACTTATATTTAAGTCGTTTTATTAAACTGTATGAGGGATTTTGGCTGTGTTCCTGAATAACAATCGATAAACTTGAGTCATAAAAATGCAATAGAAAAGTAATTTCAATGGAAAGTTTTCCATTAAAACAGCTTAATAGTTATTTTGATCAAACGGACTTCTTTTTTTTTTGAAATTTTAAATTCGAATAGAAAACAGCCACGGGATTTGATTAGTTCTCTCAAACATGAGCCATTGAACTCATTTAAAATGGTAGATGAGTAAGTTTTTACTTGTTTACAGTTATGGTACTTCTTATCTGGATTTAATTTACAATGGTATTATGAAGGCAAAACTGAACGAGCACTGGATATTTCAATGACACTTTTAAAAGAAGTACGTAAAAATTACAGAATAATCACCTTATCGTAAAGTGCACAGATGCACCTGAAATGTTTCTGATTGTCACATATACAATTTATAACTCTTATGCAGTAGTGACATATGGGAATTTAATGGTTTTTGTCCAGTGTCAATACTAAAGTCTAAAAAAGATATGTTTTCAATTATTCTTCTGACTTCTTTTAGTACATATTGGGTGATTTCCACATTAAATTTAATAAAATATTCAAGACCAGGCACATTAATTATATCCTGAACATTGATCAATTTTTAATTAATGTGCAATTTGTCAGTGGGTCATATTTATATCTTACAAATACTTATTTAACTGACTTTTTTTACATAGAAATTATAAAATTTAAAACATAAAAAAAAAAGTTTAGTTTTATTTTCCAATAAAATATCAGTTTTATTGGAAAATCTACAGCGATCGTAGAAAATCTTGCCCCAAATGAAAAATGATGTTTCATAATATTTACCGCTTCTTACGGCACATTCTAAGGGAATGAATCCGTTTTAAATATTCTTATAAATATTTATCAAATCTTTGAAAACATTTCTCGCCGTATATATATTTATTTTCAAAATATTAAAAACAGTTTTTGCTCAAATGATGCCTTAATAATCAACAAACTCTCGATCTCAGTTCATTAAAAATATATATAAGTAACTAGTTAATAAAAACATTAAGTGATCGCGGTAGCAAAGTGAATATAGTCTTAGGTTCGATAAATAATGTAATTGAATATCCGCCGTGTAGAGAAACTGGTGAACGTTAAATTTGTTGCGATACCAATAGGCATGGAGAGAAAGTTCGTAGAGGGTTGCCAACTCAGATGTCGTCCTTGTTATTTGCCCGTGGTTCAAATTATTTGGTCTATCCTCAATAGCAGCCGTGTTGTTTCCCCATGCTTTAGTTAAAATTATATCATAATAAATTTTAAAAAATTATCTCTGTTTTATCGTTATTATATTGTATATTGACCTTTATGAATAAATATGTGGTATATGAAGTAATAGTCTGTACTTTAAATGTATTTATAGAGCACGTAAGAAAATGTACAATAATAACGTTTTTTATTCTAAAAAATTTTCAAATAATTTTAAAATATGATAATACATGCATTTACTGCAGTGTTCCTCAAACTTTCAAGATTTGCGATTCAGATTTCAGTCATAATTTTCATCGTCCTCCTCCTCCCACCTCCATACAATAACAATGTACTGAATGCAATAATAATGTACTTCTACGCTAAAACTACAATATGACTTTAACTATAAACAGTACAAATTATGAAGATAAGTATTAAATTTTGCATATGACAATCCCATGGGAGTCAATGGTAACTATCAATCTTGTTTTTAATTTGGTATTATTAAATCAATTATTAAATGCATTGTACAATACTGATACATTCATAAGTATATTATATAAGTGTAAATGTGTGTATTTTATTTTTAATATGTCAGAATGTACTTTTTTTATTCCTTTCGGTAACATAATAATTATTTTAAATCTTTTATTTTCGACTTCTTAAAAAGCTCGTGCTCCCCAAGTAGGGTTATTACACCACCCCTCCCCTAGGAGGGCACGCACCACAAATTGAGAAACGCTGATTTAGGGTAATAAAATTATGAATATATAGACCTTACTATACAAATAATATACTTATTCTGATTTACATATAATTTTAATCTAGAATAATGCATAAAAATGCACAAAATCATTCAATTTAATAACTTAGTATTTAAAATGCTGCACATTGTTTAGAATGTCTATGTATTAATAACTGCACTGTAAAATAAAATTGACTATTTACTTTCTCTTTATAATGACAATTTTTATTATTCCAATGGCAATTAGAACTTAAAATATGATTAAAAGTACTTAATCATGTAATTAGACTTTTTTTCGGAATATGTCAGCATATTTGTATGTATAAGTTAACATAATATTCATTCCGGAAAGCAAATTAAGGGTTCATTTTAATTAAATGCTTGATCTTTGAAGCGAAAATCTTAATCATTAATAAATGACACGGATCATGTAATAAATTAAAGAACATACATACTCTGAGTTGTAATTAAAATATTTTTAACCAAAGAATTTTCTATTCATAAGATATGAGTGAGATCTTTCAGTAATAATCAAGACGTGTTTTTCCGAGCAGAAATTTGTTTTAATTACATAAACTTCCATGAAATAACGTCTATAACCTATTACAAACTTAGAAGTCTGATTTATATTACTACTGCTATGCATTTGAAAGAAATTAATTAAACTCTACGGATTTACTTAAGAAAAAAAGAATTTGTATCTCTAAAAAGATAAAAGAAAAACTTGCGAGATTTTAATTTAGTTACACTACTACTTGAAAGTGTAAAACTTCAGCAATTAGTTATAAATTCCGTAATGTATTTGCTAAAGAAAGCAGCTACTGTTAAAAGTATTTTTCTTTCACATTTACAAAGCAAAATTATTTTCTTTTTATAGGGGCCAAATATATTGTTCTAAAAGATGGTGAACTTCACATAAGAAATGCTGCTCGAGGTGACAGCTTCAAAAAATACAGGTGCCTCATCAAAAATATACTTACAGGAAGTGTGACGCCTAGTGTGAGTGCCGGTCAACTTATTGTAACAGGTAATTCCTTTTTTCTTTCAGATTTATTTTATTCTCCAGGAATGTTACTTTCTAAGGCTAAGAACGTTTCCTAGAACATCATTTTTCAATTTTCACACTGTTTCAGAAGCAAAAAAGTCGAATTGAAGGTTAAGGGAACTGTTTTCGATTTTTCAATATTTTTCGCATTGTTTTTCAAAGAAAAACAACTGGTTTGTTTTTGTTTGGATTTCAAAAAGAAATTCAATGTTTTGTTAAAGTATTTTAAGTCGCAACTAATTATAAAGTAATTGTATCATCTTCTGATAATATCTGTTAAATATATTTTATTTTATTTCTCAATATATCTTGTATACAAAATATATGTACTTTAAAGTATGGAAGAATTTTTTTGAATATCTCTTTTAGAAGAAAAAGATTGTGAGGCGCGACACAAAATTGTAATAATTCGTACTAAAACAATAGGATATTTTAACGAGAAATTAAAAGAACATTCTAGAGTTCTATTTTATGGTTAGTTATTTTTTTCTAATTTTTTTTTTAAAAAAATGACTTTTAAAAATTAAATACTAGTTTCTTCTAGTTGCTTTAAAATAAATTATTATGGTAAAAATCATTGATCTCAAATCATTTTATCGTTTTTAATATAACATGAAAAAAAATCAATTTATTTTCCGTATGAAGGAATTAATCATTTATATTTCTAAATTTGATTACTAATATTTTTTACACTGTGAATCATTTATATCTATAGTAATGGAATCCTCGATTTCTGAAAGAATTATTTATAAAACGGATTACGATAATATATGTATCGTGTTCTTATGATTCCCTAGAAAATAATGAAACAGGTTTTTGCACTTATGATTTGGAAATAATTATTTTATTTATTAGTTTCCTTCCAATTCCAGAAATTTTCATTCGAAAATAACTTAATTCGTCATTAGTTATATTTTCTCTCCTCTTACTATTAATATAATTTTTAATGGTATCAAGTTTATACTGAAAGCAAGTTTGGCTAAATTAAACTAACTATCAGCAAAACTATTAAAATCACTTCAGGGAGAAAATTCATTTTGCATTCTTAGCTAGAACTTCTTGAGTTTTGCCACAGTTGAATAAATGTATTAACAAATTACTAAAACAGTCTGTAATTTAATATAAATTTGCTCGCAGTTTCATTTAGATATTCTAAAATATATATTTTACTTGTTTAGTAGACTTCAAAAATCAGTTCACCGAACAAAACGTGGTAAAAATATTATTTTAAAGTAGATCATATGCTCTACAGCTTTCTTTATAACAAATAAAAAAGACTAATATAAATAAAATTCTGGAACTGAAAATAATTTTGTGTTGATCTTAAAATGATGATTTGACAACAACTAGCTATGATATTAATACATTATTATTTAATTAAGTTTCTTTACATCTTAACACACAATCAGTATAATTTCGTATGCATAAAAATATTTATAATTTCGAATGAAAAGAACAGTGTTTATATATACTTACACATCTAATTTAGAGGGTTTCTAAAAATGTTATTGCGAATAAAACCTTTTTTTATTACACTGTAGCATTTTTACACCAAAAAGGGAAGTTAGTTTATTCATATAATTAGCGGAAAAAATTCTTATAAAAAAAAAATAATTAAAGCATTAAATGCTAATTCCTTAAATATATTTAATCAAGCGTAAGTTTTAAAAATGTGGTGGTTGCTGTGAATTTGATCTTAAGTATCATGCTGTACTCTATTTTTGATACATTTATTTTAACTAATTAATACAGTAATTCCTAACATGCAAAAAAAATGTTTACCTGACGTGTATCAAATACGTCGCAAAGATGACTTGTACGTAATCACAGATTTTTTTTTCCTTTCGAAGTAAGGCCTCTCATTGGATTAGAAATTAATTAGCAATGTGAAAGAGCGGAATAATTTAATACGCCCCCCTCTTCTTTTGAATCTTGCAACATCGAGGTAGACATTAGCTTAAGTGATCAGCAAGAAATGTTTCCGGAAAAATTTGCTGGTTTTACATATCGTGATATGTAAATACTGAAGAAAATACCTTTTCTTAATGCGGAGGTAATTTATCGAAGTTAATGGATCAGCGTTGAATGCAAATGGAGAATCAATTAGTTGGACGCATAGTTTTCTTGCTGTTTCAGCAATTATTCAAGACAGAATCATTAAAATTCATTAGCCCAGCTCTTTGCAAAGCGGATATGTTAATATTTTAGCGCAGCACTTTTATTGACATTGTTTAGGATTACACAGCTTCTGCAAAGCGGCGTTAACTTCTGCTCTTGAGTTTGGAAATTTGTTGTTCTAACAATTCTCTTTAAATTCTCGCCTTTCATTTGGATCAGTAATTACAATACAATTTTTTTGTCCCCAAGAGAGGAGTTCTACTTTAATTTGCCTCATTAAATTAATATCGGATAATATAATCATATTTAATTAGCGTGAGAGCCCTTTCTAATTATAAATGATAAGCACATATTAAATAAAAATTAATACTTTTGATGAACTACAAAATTCAATAAGAAATTCTCCTTTTGAAGAAGTTTAAGACCTTTCCGAAATTATTCATGATATTTTTATTACTTTTAAACTT
Source organism: Trichonephila inaurata madagascariensis (assembly GCA_019973955.1). NCBI lineage: Eukaryota > Metazoa > Arthropoda > Arachnida > Araneae > Nephilidae > Trichonephila > Trichonephila inaurata. The sequence goes on from BMAV01010985.1 coordinate 12,464, forward strand.
ATTGATTACTGATATGTATAAGTTTTGTTTTTACATCTTTTTTTTTAAATAAAGCTAAATAGGAAGGTAGTATTATTATTGAAAATTTCTTATTTTCTATTTAAGGTCACTTGTTCTCATTTGAGAACACTTATTTTTATTTCACCCCTTATCTAAAACATTATAGACATTAATCATTTATTAATGCCTTCGTTTGTAACTATAATGAATTCAGGTTCACAATAGTATTTTTAGCAATTAATTTATTTTATAATGGATGCAAATTCGACGAAAGTGTTGTCTCATCGCTTAATCAAGTTTATTTCAAAAATAAACATTTAGAACTTAACTTAGAGATGGTTTAACATAAATTGAAAACGCCATTTGGGGTAACCCGGGGGGCCTTTGCCTGGCCCCGCGTGCCCCAAAAGGGGAAAAGGCTGAGATGAAAAAGTTGCACGCGAAGACTTTTTGATATTTTTTTTTGAAAACTTGTAAAAAGATACTTTATTTCAATTGCAAGGGATCCGAATTACGTTGAATTTTGAAAAGTTGTGCTGACAAGCATTTTTTTAATATTTACACGATTTGGATATCAAAAATTGTTGTAGGTTTTTGATCAACATGTTTATGAGCAAATGCCCCCTTTTGAACATTTAAAAAAAAAATTCTTTTATAAAACCTAAAAAAAACCTAATTTGGTTAGCATCTTCGAGAATTAATCCTAATTTTGATGACTTGACAAAAAAAACTACAAATTCAAAAAACCTCACTAAACAAGTACGGACTTTTCAATAGTTATATTTAGAATTAAATGTTTCAAGTTACTCAATTTTATTTTTTACCTAAGCAAACTCATTAAACCAGTAAAAAAGTTTGTTAACACTAAAACCCAAGTTTGTACTTAAGTCTTATTTATTATCTTATTTTTCAATTTCCACTAATTAGACTTGCGTAAAAATTGCATAAGAATTCAATAAGTAACAGTTTTTATTTTCATATTCTTTCGTGTGAAGAAAATTTGGAAGTGGCACGCATAATTTTTTTTATCAGAGAGATAGTGGCACTTTTCCCAAAAAGGCTGGTCACCCCTTAGTTAACCGTTCAGGTCATTAAAATTTGCGAAAAGCTATTGGATTTTAAAGTTATGTAAATTTTTAATTGTAAGAAGGAAAATATTTATACTGTCACCAATGTATCTGGATTTTAACTAACATGCAAAAAGTTGAATTAAGCTTGTTTACGGAGGCAATAGAATTTCTTAAGGATATCAAAAAGAAAATGTTCATTCGAATAAACTTTAAAACCAGAAAGTTTAAGTAATTATAATCCAAAGATTAATTGTTATCGGAATGTATGTATAGTCTAATGTGAAATCACATATGCTTTGAAACTTTGACGATCAGATGTTATATTTGATCATAGCCGATAGTAAAATTGATGAAATAAAAATTCATGAATTCCTCCTTGTCTCATAATTTAAATGATAGCTTTACTCCATGTAATAATGTTTCTACACTTGCTATACTAATAGTTAAAAATTATTTAAACTTTTTTAAACTCAAGTTTTTTATTTTAAAGAAAGGTTTAAAAAATTACATAAATTTAATTCATAATCCTATTAATTGTAGATAGTAGATACTATTTTGAAAGATAAAAAAATAAATTTTAAAAAAAATTACATGATTGAAAAATATTGGATTCTCAGATAAACTCATGACAATTTTTAAAATCCAAAAGAATACATCTGCATTGGTAGTCATTTATGAGCTATTTTACTTTTGTTAGAAATGCATTTTTTGTAAAATTTGATAAGTATTTGTAAGTAGTTTTGATGAGTATTTGTTAAATATCATTATATAGTCTATATTGATTTTCTCAGATGTTAACATTTTATCTGGCTTTTCTCGGCACTCACATTAATTGACCTCGCGCACTGAAGCAACACGAGAACTTTGGCAACAGATTTTGCGTAATTTTAAGCCAATGTCCATTGGAGAGGCATCTCACCACATTCTCTAAATCTCCATTCGACAGATTTGACATTCTCCATTTGACAGCCCCGCTATACGACGGTCTCCATAGGCATCATGACTCGATAGAAACAACATCCATCAGCTAGCTCGAGAACATGATTCTTCAAATACTGTTGACTGAAATTTACAATATTCCGGTCCTTAATGCTGAAATAGAAACATCTTATTGATTATACCTTATGCATCTCATTGAAGAGATTGTAGAAATAAAAATACTACTATTGTAGAAATAATAATATCATGTTATCTCTAAGTAGAAATAATAGGATATTTTTGAGAAAATTCGAAATTAATTTTTTTTTCTGTTTTCAAATAAACCAGTTATGTTAAATTATGTTTTGTTGAGTTTATACAAGGCTGAGAAATGTTGCATTTAATTTTATTTTAATCTACATCAGGCATATATTTATATATGACATGTATTTTAATCGTTATTTATGTAGGACCTGCACATTCATATATACAACTAATATAGGAAACGATGTTAACCAAATATTTAGTACAAATATGAGATAAGCATGGAATGATAATTATAAGCATTTCTTCCTGTGCTTATGAGGGAAAAATTTGAAAAAATCAGTGCTGTTATCATCTTTACTGTAAATGCTTTGAAGAATTTAGTAATATATTTAAGACAAAAAATTTGTTGAGAATCATACAAGTAAACCTGAATTATTCCTAACATTTAAATGCTTTTGAAGTTCATATACAATTTATTTGTGAGGATATTGGTCATCAAACTTGATTTTAAAACATTTAGTTGTTAAATATTAATTTTGAAATTAAATAAACTCCACCTTCATTATGATTTGCACAAAGCTATAGCTAATTAAAATTTGTGTTTATATGTTAACTAAGCTATAAAATGTTGCAGCATTAAATTGTATTTTGTAAAATAATTAAAATGCATTAATAAACTTCGTACAATAGAAATAACACGGGTAAAAATTGTCTGTACCTTAATCAATTATTACCATTGAATGATTCACACTATTAAGAATAATAGTAATATAGATTGAATTATACAAACATTTTTTGAACTGTATACTTACAACTGAGAAATTATTTTATATCTAAAAACAATCATAGTATCTTTACAATTGTCTTAGCATCACCTGTTTTTAATCATTTTTATAGTATTTTCATATTATAATATAAATTAAGAGAATAAGTAAAACATTTAGTCAGTTTTATCTCAATATAGAGAAAACTATCAAAATTATATGTTTCATTTCTTATTTTTTTTATTTTGAAAATTGTCATTTAAGTAGGTGTAAATGGTATAACAGGGGACTACTACTACTTTACATATTACACATTTAAATGTCTTTATAATTATTACAGTATTACACATTTATCTCACAGTGTCGTAAGAGATAGGTAATAGATAACCTAAAGCCCCACAAACGAATGTCTGAAGCTCTATTTTGGTTATTTGTGCTTCAGAACTAATCTTCTTGCTCCCTTCAATTCCCATGGTAGCAAACAACCGTAATTGCAACGTCAAGAAGGAAGCTAATCCCACTAAAACCTACGTTCTTGTAAGAGGTTATCTTCGTAGGGCTGGAAGCACTCCAAAAATCAGCTTTGACTCTACTGAACCTTATGATGTGGACTTGATAGAAAAGAAGAATGATATCAACATTTTCTTTTTCTTTCTTTTATTCTGTGGATGATTCCCAAACTTTCTCACGTGAAAGAAATCTTTTAAGAAGACATTTATATTAATAAAACGAACATGACCCTTTTAATGTAATTTATACATTCTGCCTTGTTTTGAAACTGAATGGATTTTTTTTATCAGAAATAAAAACAAAGTATGTTTAAGCAACCGCATAAATAAATTGCTAGGAAACTTTTGGATAAGATTCAAGAGCAAAGGCTCTATGCATTATGTTAAGCTAAAAAATATATGCATGTAGATTAGATTTTATATGTTTAACATCTAATCAGAAATGAAAAAATAGTTAGTGAACAATGGAACAAAGTTACAAAATAACGTTCAGAATGAAGAATTTTTGATACTTTTTCCTTAGATACAAATCTTGATGAAATGGGAGAAGTTTAAGCATTTGTTTTGTTAACTTTGTTTCCTCAAAGGACTTCCATGATTTATCATCTGATTTTATTAAAATTATAATAAATGCTTTATTTGTCCTTTTATGATAAATACTTTTGTATGCTTAGCTGCCATTTTACTTACATAACCAATGTAAAGTTTCAATTTGTACAAATATTTATCAGGGAAAAGAAATAAAACACAAAATTAAAACTTCAGACCAAAGCTCCTTAAATAACCTGCAAACAAATAATTTTTAAATAGACAATTTCAAAATACAAATAAATACTATCTATCAAATCGTTAAATGATAAATCATATATCTTGTATGAATAGGAGTTTTAAATTCGAAATAATTAATTTTGAGAAATTTAAAATAAAAATGCCTTTAAGTAAAGTCGTAGGAAAAAATACAGTACCAAAAAGTAAAGCATAAATAGATTCATATTTATTCATTTATATTACGGAATGACATTTTGTACATTATTTGTTATTTTATGGAAATCTTTCGATGTCTTCTTTCTACATTAAATAATTGAAATTCATAAATAACGCATTTATTATGAAAATAATTAAAATAGCGTACTTGAAATAGGAATGAAAACTATTTTATCAAAAAAATGTTAATGCATTTAATGAATTGGTTATCATTCTCAATTAACATTGCTAGTTTGCTTTTTTTAAAATCAAAATGGTTTCTTTTATTATTATTGATGCATAATAATAAATATAACAAGTAAAATAAATGTCTATATTTATGTTAGGTTGTTATAAAGGTATTATATAATTTAACATCGAAACTTACTATAGTATTAAATTATAGTCGTTCAGTAGTTTCAGATATATCAAAAAATTTTCGAAACAAATTACATAATATTACTCAAAGAGCCTGCCATTTTCTTCAATATATATATATATATGTGTGTGTATTTACATCCTTAAAAAAAGCTTGCTAATAGGGAAAATGTATAATTTGAAATACAATTGAAAATTTTTTGAGAAATGAATATCTCTAAAGGAAAGGTAACAGTTTCTATAATATATTAGCATAATGTGCAGAGAGTCCCTCATCCAAGCTCTAAGAAACTTAAGCTCCTTTTTAAGAAACTCCAAGCTCGTCAATCTTTATAGATTTTTCAACAGAAAGCTCGGCTTAAATTTTGAACGAACTCCGCAACAGGGGATTACTATAATATTGAGAGCACCAACTCAAAGCCTTACGGATTTTAAATCATCTCCCATTCCTCGGATAATGCACGGCGAAAATTTACATTAATTATATCCATCAAGAATATTCGCTGTGGTTATAAAATTAACTCAAATACCTTCCTTTGGAATACAACATAAAGGTATCGGTGTATTCCGATCATTAAATGTGCTTCTAAGACTTTTGAATGCAGAGAACTTACCTAACATGACTTTATTAAGTTACTCACTGGAAATTAAAGCCACCTTCATAAATATTGAGGTTATTAAGGTTCCTGTATTTGAGGGAAGCTCGTAAATTTTTAACTTCGAGATTAGATGCTTTCCATATCGGCGGTCGCTCTCTCACTTAAGTTGAATTCATTTTAAACATAAATGAATTCGAAATGAAGGTAGATTTGTAATTCAACCGTAGAATCAAAACTTATTCGAATTGTTTTGGATTGAGGAAAATATATTTTATGCGAAATGTTCGATGTTTGTCAGATCTTTGACACAATGATACTTTGGAAATCCAATTTACTCGAAAGGATTACTGTTTGTTTACAAATTTATTACTTCTCATTTAAAATTTTAAATAATTCCAAATTAATTTTAATTTGTGTTACTTAAATAAAAAAAGTGATCTGTAAAGGTACAACAGCACGACACTAACATTCAAGTTATTTTAATCTAATAATATAATAATATTTTGAATTGAAATGATATGTGATTATATTTAGCAATAAAGTACAGGATGTAAATCTTGTCAAAGAGAGCTTGCCATTCCTAATTTAAATAGTTACATATGACAATGTTTTAAACTGAATTAGTAATATAATTTACTATGAATTTATTTCCAGCTCTTTTCAATACATCACAATTGTAAAGTAATTTATATTATTGTAACAATGATAGTTTAACTGCTTTTGTAATTATGTAGCATCCTTCATGTTTTCGTTAACATATCTGTTACATTAAATGATAAAACTTTAAATTTTATTTACATTGCATTATTTTGGGAATTAAAATATATGATTAAACGTTTTCATAAGAAAATATATCAAATATCAATTACGCTTTTATGATAAATAGTTAACTTTTAAAAGAGTGTTTTCCCTCAAAAAGGGGTTTAGGTGAGCTTATAAAAATAAGATATTGCTTATTTATTTTCAAAGTAAAATGTTTCAAATTTCAAACATGTTCTACAAAATATATCTAAAATAATATTCAATAGTTTTTGCATGCACAGTATTTTAATAATGGAATATAACACAGTTCTACATAACTATTTTTTATAATTCCATTATTATAACTGAAAACCGGGTGAGAAAGATAAATATTTTATTATCAATATATGTTTTAAATTAGTAATGTCATTTAATAATCATTTCAAATCTATTTACATTTTAAAATATATAAACTATACATTTGTACTTTTTTATTGATTATTTTTTATTTCATTATTTCACACACACACACACTGTTGAAATTAATCCTAAATAATTCTTTCAGAAGGATTAAAAAATAATTTTTGAATTAAGGATTTTGATTAAAAATCAAAAATTAATAACAGAACTTCACAAGGGATAAATTTGAACTGGTAATATTTTTTAAATCAATTATTAAATAGTTTTCTAGTAAAAATAATCTTGGCAGCAGAACTCACGCAATATTGAATCCAATTTTTTTTACATATTATATAAAGTTTTATTTGTCAGTATAGTTTTGAACGCAATAGTCGAGTCACGAGTTCGAGTCCGGATGCTACTGAAGACTTGCCGTGTAGAGCAGAGGTCGCCTAAGTGGTGGTCTGCGAGAAAATTTCTTTGGTCCCCAGACAAATTGGGGAATGTACTTACTCATCACGTTAAGTTATGTTTTAAGTACATTGAAACATAATTCAATTCATAACAATACGTGAAAAATTATAAAAACGCTACTTCTTGGAATAACGACAAGGTAAATAAGTCATACTGTAGTAGCTGCATTGTTATATATAGATAATGTATCCGTGTGCCGTAAAAATTCATTATAATAATTTAAGTATGCATCTAAAGGAAAGCCTCATCGACCTATCGTCCAACAAAACTCTCAAATTTAAATTTCATTCATTCTTATCAAGATCTCATTTTTGGCTTTCCACAAAAAGTGAATACGCTTTTAGTGAACAGGTGATGAAAATTGATTCAATTCTCCACAACTTATTTATGTGCAAAGGCCTTTTCATCTGTCACAGCCTGCGAAACAAGGTACTGATCTCAGCTCGAAAATAAAACAGTTATCCGTCTTGTAGTAACAACATGGATCCAAATATCCATAATCTTATTTCAATTACGCAGGAACATCCATCACACTAGGAATGTATGATGCTAAGAGTTTGATATACTTAAACCATTTTTAATTGTTTTGTTTTTACAATTTTTGTTGATTTCATTATGGTTTATTAATAAAGCTTTCATAATTCGGTTACAATTAATAGTTTCATTTTACTAACTAGGTACGTTTTACGAGTTCTTTAGATCACATTTTTTTATAAATATATTTAACACTCAAAAAATTCTATTATTGGTCAGCGGGATTTAAATTATGAATTTACTGATCCTTGATGTCAAAAGGTTTGGCGACCGCTGTTGCAGAGGGACTAATGCACATTAAATCTCCTGTGGGTCAAAATTCTCACATTGGTGGAAGTTAGGACAGTGGGGTGCCAACTTAGGTGTCATCCTCGTCACTTGAACATGGCTCAAAATTATGAGGTCCGTTGGCAATACCCCTTTGCGTTGCTTAAGAAAACGACGTTAACAAAAACTCACTTTGATAGTATATCCAATGACACAAGAACTGCAACGCTAAGACGTAACTTGAATGAGTTGAGTTTTACAAGTGAAGAAATTGTAAATTATTTTATTTGGAGACGTTGGAGATTAACCATATATAAAGAAATTTTACATTAATGTACTTAAATTTCTTTTTTTAAAAAAAGAAAGAATTTAATATACTTAAAAGCTCTTTATGCGAGGAATATTTGTATGACTTGTTTAAATATTTTACTATTTTAAAATTAGAAAAGTGTTTTGTTTCAGGAACCTTATTTTTTATCCATACGATATATTTTTAAAAAAATGTATCTTTTTTGTATGAATACACATGTAAAATTCTTAGCCTCCAAAATTATTTTATAAAAAATTCTTGAAATATTTTAAAATAAAGAAGCGTTAGAAAGCAATAAGACAGATAATACTTTTTATTCACATTCCAATAACAGGGGGGGAAATAAAAAAAAAATAAACATCATTCTTTTCTATTAGTGTAAAATATAAATAAATAAAATAAGTGGGGATTTGTTCTACTTTCAGACACCTCTTTCAGAAAACATGTTTCTCCTACAAAACGAAATACAGAATCTGGATCAAATTACATTTTTCTAATGCTAAGATGAATGAAATTCGTCTTAGACACATATGACACAAAATACTCTTACATTTATTTAGATCGAAAAAAGAGAGCTTTTCCTAAACACTGGGAATCGAATTGCTTCAACGTTGAAAATTTCTTTCTTATCATTCCTTACTCTCGGAGAGAATTGCTTCAGTAGAGATTGTATCAAGTTTCCTCCTCAATCTTTTCAAGAGCCTATGATAAGAGACTTATTTAAAGTATTTTTTTCCTTTCAAATTTAAAGAAAGGATATTCATTGCCTGATAGAAATGGATTTTTTTTTAATTCTTAAAAAAAAAAAACATTTCTCCAAATTTATGGAGAAAAAAATGTCTTTAGTATTTGTCTAGCAATTTATTTGGAGCATTAAAAATGCAATTCTTTGCATTTGTCTCGTGACTATTGTTTGTATAGAATAATTAGAATAAGTATACAGAGAAAGTAGGAAGGATTAAATTTCAAAAATCCTTGTGATAGGAAAGGTTTTTAACTTTTACTTTTTTTTTTTAATAAGGAATGATATAATTTTACCCTTGTTACCCTCATGGAAGAAACATTTTTTTAAATTTAAATCTGATTTCTTAAACTTTGTTTATGTGTATTTGGTGTGGTTTCATTTTTTTTTATCTCAAAAACTATTTTTTTTTTTTTCAAACAGACTTTAAAAAATGAATCTATGTTGTTTTCACATGAATATGGGTTGCCCGAATGAAAAGTTTATAATCTAAATTAAAATTGTATAATCATAAGAAATTGTCATGAGCTATGTATTACAGATCCTATCATTTTGGCAGTAGATATATGCCATCACTGTAGAAAGACCATGGTTAATTCTTGAGGAAGTTCTGCAAAGCTTCCTTCGCTCCATCATCCAAATGAAAACGTAATATAATCTTGAATGGCCTAAAGGTGTGGAAATCACAGGGTGACATATTTGGGCTGTACGGTGGGTATTCCGACATTTCCCAAAGGAATCCCTTCACAAAAACCTTTTACTCAAATTATACACATTCGTTTGACCTAAACAGTGTTTACCGTAGACTACCACTCTTCGCCAATAGATGTCGACACTAAGCTTGCTTTTGACAATCAGAAATCCTACTACCACATGTTATTCCGATTTGGACGCATCCATGTATAGTATGACTATACTTCCGATCATTTCCTCTAATTCGAACAGGTTTTACTGTTGAACGCTGGATGCGGTGTACATATGTATCTCTCTGCCTTTTTTATTCCTGTTCCGTTGCACTGCTAAAGCTTCAGTTCTTCTGACGTAATCGCGCATGCCCACTTTTCATTTGGGCAACAGTTATACTTAGATACGATTTATTATTTAAATGAAAAAAATGTTCTTTTTTTTATGAATAAGAAAGTTTTAAGACATTAACACTATTTAAAACATCAAATAAGAAAATTATGCATGAATTGTACTGATGTTTATAAAAGCATACATTGAAAAAGTCGTTACATTAAAATAGTATATCGAGATAGTTATAAAGTGAAGTATAAGAGTCATTTTGTTAAATATCTTCAATAATTAAGCATTTCGTTTAGCAGTTAAAAATATGTTATTATAATTCTGTAAAAATTCTACTTATTTTTAATCAGACAATTCTTAAATATGAAATCCCAGACTCTTTCCATACAAATCCTTTCTTAAAACTTCCAACTCCGGATGCCAATTTTAGTAAAGTAATATATAAAATTTAAAATTTTTTGATTGCTTAAAATTAAAGATATTTTTTTATAGAAAAATTGATACATTTTCTTTTATTATTAAATAGAAAAAAAAATACCTGATTTACTCACTTTTTTTACAGAACTGAATTTCTGTAATATTTCCCATCTTACAATATTATAAAAGAGAATGTTTAGTTAAGAATAAACGAATACGTAACAATTAAAAATCAATTGCAATTATTTTGGAGGTAGAAAAATGTTTTCATTAATTCGTATCAAAACTAAAATTGTTATATTTAAATGTACCAATTACATTTTAAGGAAAAAAATATATTGTATTGTTTTAGAAATTATGAGCAAAATACTCTATTTAGATATATATTGAATTCAAAAAGTGTAAGACAATGCGCAGTGCACAATTAATTATACAAATTTCAATTTACATAAAATAAATTTTAATAGTTCATAAATTCTAATTATTTGCACAAAATAATCATTCTAGAAGATATGCAATTAGAGTTCACAATTTACTCATGGAGTCGAAAAATACTATAGAAAGTATTATCTACTAATCACAAAAAAACTTAAACTCAGACCTGAGAATTTATAATAAAATGAATTGCATAATTCATTAGCTTTCATGCCTTTCTAATGTATGAATAACTTATTAAATATCTGTGATCAATTTCTTTTGAATCATAATACTTTTAATGTTACTTATTATTTATATTTTCCATGTTCGTTACATTGTTCGTTTTTCCTCATCCCATACGTTTGTGCTTGTTTTATTACAATTTCATTTTAAGACCACACTCCTTTATATAATTAATTATTATCTTTCTTCAAATGTTAATTAATCCGTGTTTAGTTTTCTCTGAACATTATTTTATGTCAAAAAGAAAGTTATATGCCTTTTAATCGGAGTGTGCGGTGTTACTTTAAATGTTTTCTTAGAGGAATGCAAATATTCAACTTACATATTCCTTCTCTTGTTTTGATGTTAACGTAATTTTTGTTATGGTGATCTCGTTTGAAAAGCATATTAAAAACATGATTTAAAACATAGTTTGATGTCTGTGTTTCGGAATACATTCCATAAAAATTACATCTTTATTTGATGAAAATAAGTTCTAAGGATATACACGGGTTTACCTTTTAAATATCGGAACATGTGTTTTCTAAAATGCCACATAAATGTCTTCTAAAAACTTTAGTAATCATAATCAAGAATTGGTTGAATAAGCTTTATCCTCGGTAACTAAATTAACAAAAATTAATTATTGAAATGTTGCGTCAAATTTAATTCTTATAATCATTGTGCTTATAATTTTAAATTATTCCATGTTACATATGTTAATTAAAATATTTGCTTTAAATCTTTATTTTTACAGCTGTATACGATTAAAATTATTATCATCACTTTTGTAATACAGATAAAGTGCGTGTAACAGTGTTATTTTGTTTTTTTATAGTAAAAGTATAATTAAAAAAACTAACAACAATAAATAACTTACTTTGAAAAATAAACTATGTAATATTGATGACTTTTTTAAACAGTCCATGAATAATAGAACAAATTGAATTCTTAATTAATTCTCTAGTTTCATAGTATGGTAGATTAAATCAGAAATGCTCCTTGGTGTCCTTCATTCCATTTTGAAATGTAAAGTATTGCTTGTAAATTTATTTCCGAATCGAAGGAATCTTAGTACGTGCCAAACAATCCATCACAAATGTTATCATTATATTTTTCATAGTGAAATCCATTCCAGTTATAAGAATAACAGTTATTCTTTCGCAAACAGTATACAAACAAATTTGCGAAGTCAATTAATTTCAGTCACGTTCGGATGAACTTGTTTCAGTACTTTCACGTAAAAAAGAAAGATTTGCAAATGTGTAATTTTGCTTCGAGAAACAATGCATTCCCATCTCAAAGTCACTTTATTTTACTTACGGGATTTTCGATGATGCTCATCAAAAACTATATTAAGTGCCCTACTGCACAACTTGAATGTCAAACACAATCGCTTTGAATAAAAGCAGAACGTTCTTCGTTTGAAGAGAAACAATTGGAAGTCTAAACGGAAGTTACGGGGCTTTATCGAAGAAACGTGCTTCTTCGAATCGGTTCGTTTATGTTCTGCACTCTTATATAATCTCTCTTAAGCTAGAAAAAAGCTCGCAATAAACGACTCAATTGATACATCTCCAGTGAGCGAAAGGAGTTTTTGTTTCACATACGTGATACGGTTAGGCGACGATTTCAGTGCTTAGCAAAAGAATCTGGATCAGTCAGTCGTTGCTCTTGTTTTTACGATACAATAACAAGAAAAAAATTTGTTTGTTTTTTCAGTCTAGGTGGGGAATCGTGTTTTAGCTAAAATAGGTGAGGGAAATTTGTCCTTTTATTCTATAATAAGAATTATTATTTTCTTTTTGGTTTGCATTTGTGTCGATGTGAAGTCGTTTCATTTTATTAAAATTAAAATTCAGAAGTTAAACGTTTGGACAAAAGATTTCGGCTGGATTCCATGTCCAATGCATTTACGATTAAAGAACAAATGCTGCTTCAAATTTAATACCTATAAACATAAATCCAGTATCATTTGTGTATTTCAGAAATCTTTTAGCCGTTAAATCTCCAATGAAAAGCTATGTTATTATTTTTTTTTTATTTTAGAGTAATTTATAAAAAAACAATTTTTCCATCACTTCCAAAAGTCAATCATGAAAACTTTACTTAATATCGTTCTAAATTTTAACATTGTTTAAAAGCTCTAAAATGAATATTGTTACTATTTGAAATTTAATATAATAGTCGTTTCTCTCTATTGCCATATAACCAAAAACAATATATCATTATGCATCTTTCTAAAACGTAAATATATAATTTTAAAAAATACATAGTGAAGCTCTCTGAAATAATATATATATATATATATATATATATTAATTCAGAAAAATACTTAAAAAAATTAAGCTATTCGCCATTGCATTCTGAAAGATATTATAACATTAAAATGTTTAAAACTCTAAAATAATTAAGTGCACAATATAATTGAACCATCGAACACCAAAGATGATGCACCCATCTTTAAAAAGTCGTATAGAAAGAAAAAATATTTAAAATCTGAAAGTTCAAGTTAAAAACCAAGTATAATCACAAATGAATAGTGTAAATCATCAAAACCTCACTCAAGAGCATCCTATCAATACTTCAATTCTTAATTTCTGAATGATTTCTCATATTTTCTACAACAATCAACACTCCTGTATTGCTCATAACTCCCACTAATGCCATATCAATCCAAATGATCCATATTATCATATTAGTTTAACTTTTTGGTATTAGATGCAAACCAGATTGCATGGTCAAAAGTTGTTTGATTGGTCATAAAAGTTTGGATGGTCATAATTTTAAAGTTTAGTCATGTAAATATTGGTTATGTTTTATTAAAAATGTTCCTGTTTTAAAAATGCAGTATTCTTTAAGCTGGACCACTTCAAGTGACTTGGACTAATGTTTGGTTTTTATATATATATATTTAATATATTTTTTTCATTTCCCTCTATATAAAAATGTTCAATAAAAAGTCATTAATACTGTATCTTATAACTTTTTTTTTCTTTTTATTTCTGTTAATAAGAAATAATATTTTTCTAGATTTCAAATAATATCCATAACAATAAAAAAATGTAGTTAAAATTACTTAGTTAACCGTTACAATGTAATAAGATGGAACGAAAATGAATAAAAATGTTTTTTTGCACTTTAGAAATTATTATATTTACTAGGAAACTTTTTAAACATTTCAATAGGATATTTTATATGTACTGGATAATTTTAAAGCTCCACTTTCACATTTCTTCAAAGAATGCCATAGGTCAGAATGACTTCCAAAAATATACACTGAATGTACTTGAAAAATAGGGCAATGGTATGGCAGAAGAAGAAAAACATTTCAATTCGTATCGATAGATGGTATTTTAAAGGCAAAGGAAGAGCATTCGGGCTACAAGTGATATTATGATGGTTTTGGCATGAGTCGCGCATTGAACCAGCCATATTGTTCAATGTGCATGGTTAATTCGGTTTTGACGGAAACATAACTTCCGACTCATTCAACAGTTGTAGCCGTGTTAGTGAAACACACATCCACCAATTTTCCCTTACATTGGTTGGAAAATCTGTTTAAATTCCCTTTGACCCAAAATCACAGATAAAAAGCTATTAGTCATCCTTAGATTTTTAAATAGGCAGTTAATATATTGCTCACTATTACGCCAAGTTGAAAAGGATGTTTCACAACAGAGTGCAATGTCTCGGAATCTTGATCAACATCATTTTCAACTTGTGGCGGAAAATGGTGGACAGTATATTGAGCATGTCTTGAACATGTCTAGGGTTAATTATTAGGCTTTTTCATCGTTGTTTTATGCAAGTTGAAAGTGATGTTTCACAACTGAGTGCAATGTCTCGGGATCTTGATCAACATCATTTTCAACTTGTGGCGGAAAATGGAGGACAGTATATTGAGCATGTCTTGAACAAGTCTAGGGATGATTATTAGGCTTTTTATGCAGTGTTTAGTGTTCAAAGGCAATTTAAAACAGATGCAAGTTGAAAGTGATGTTTCACAACAAAGTGCATTGTTTCGGGAGTCACGTTGGGAATGTGTTGCATAATCCATGACTTAAATCAGATAATTTTGCGCAATCGGACCACTGAACACAACATGTTTAAAATAACCCCTCAGCCAGAAGTCATAAGGATTGAGGTGCAGTGAACCTGAAAGCCAAGTTTTAGGAAAATGAATACTGGGCATTCTATTAGCCCTAAAATGTATCTTGAGCAGTTGCATCACTGGTATAACAATGTGTGTAAGAACGCTATCTTGCGTTTTAGAGCACTATCTATTAATAAACTTTGGAATTTATTCTTATGCAGTACCCTTTTCTCTATCTTCAAGTATATTCAGTTAAAATTTGAAATTCTTCTGTCCAGAGGTTCTTTTTTGCGACATTTTGAAAGTGGAACTTCAATTATAACCTTCATATATATTAATATCTTATAGGGAAACACATACACTTTACTATCTACTTTCATATTATTTAATATTCTTTGCATTGGAAATGTCATTAACATCTGAAATTTTATTTAAAAACATAGATTCGATTATGCACAAGATTGGATGAATTTCGTGTTTTATTTTTACAAGAAAACAGCATTCCGCCTTAGTAACTTCGATAAATCTCTTCTAAATCTAGTAACACGTGAACTCGACATCACGCATCTCATACAAATATATTCCAGACTATATTGATTTTAAATAAGATGTTTTTAACTTACCTATAATATATATAATCGAATTTTTATTTTGAAAGAAAATAATCCAACATTTTGGAATGCGAACTATGCTCTAACATGCCATGCCCATATGTAGGCATTGGAGCATGAAGAGATTTAACCTGACTATGCAGAAATTGGAATCACAAATTTTTTTTTAAAGAAACATAAATCACACACGTCTGTCTTCAACACCTGGATTCCTGCCCTAGGAAATTGCACTTTAACCACGTGATTTTATTTATACACGAAGCCTTCTTTCGTCTTTGATTTTTCTACCCCTGTTTTTGACCGACAAAGCACTGTGAATCTGTGAATTACAGAAGCTCTGTTCTCTATGAATTGTGGCCATATTTTGTTTATATTATGACTAGCAAAAATAAACTGTATAAAAACAATGAATAGATCTTAACATGAATAGCTATGATGGTTTTACAGTCAAGATCGGAAGTTACATTTTTATCGATTTATACATCGATTACATCGATTACATTTACATCGATTTATATTATATTTATCACGTTTTAATGAATTGTTTTTTCGAATGAAATTTATAAGTATACATTGACAACATTATAATTCATGACACAGTATAGATATAGGTTTTCAAACAGAACTTTTAAAATGGGTGCAGATTTCTGTATTTAAAAAGAAAAACTTTATGAATGTATGCAATATCAATAAAATAAAGACTAGCCGATGACGACTAGCTTCAAGAAGAGTAAATTTTAATATTCGAAAGCTCTTTATAAAATTTCAGTTTTTTAAAAAAAACATTAAAAAGTACACGAGATGCAATTTTTTCATTTGAACCTCTAAAGCCATTTATATTAAAGCACTTTTCACCTGATTATGATAATATATACTGATGTTATGAAGAAGGAAAAACTGCTCTGTATTGTTTCTGCTTATTAACTTATGTAATTTTCTTAACAAAAACTTTAAAAGTTAAAACAAAAAACTAATTTGAAAGAATTTTTTTTTAAAATAAAAAAGAAAGATTAATAAACTACATGGAAATGTTATGTGCTAAATTAGATCAATATTTCGCGTTTAGCTCTATAGTTCTTCTGGCCAAATGATGAATTAAAATTTCTCTATTCTCTTTATCTCTCATCATACCATCTGAAATTAAACAGGCATTGCGAAATTTATAAAAATATAAATTTTACACGAGACTCTTAAGATCATTGCTTAGGATCTTCCTTATTTTTAATTAATTAAGTTGCTTGTTTTTCAGTTCTAACTTATTAATTTTTCTTAAAAAATTGAATAGAGAGAAATGCTAAATATTCAAAAATGCTGAATCGTATTCCTTATATGTTCTTTTCATTAGACGTAACATAATATAGAAAATAGAAATAAAAAAGAAATATTCAATAAAAAATCATTTGATTAGAACATTTATAGAATTTTTTTCCGTTAAAAAAATAAACTGTTTAATTGCATATACTTGGCAGAAAGTAAATAAACATCAATCTCTCATTGAACATTTATTTTGCATGTTTCCATTAATGTAACACAACTGTTTGGAATTTCTTTATCTGAGATCTCAGGCAAATCATTGTAAATAATTTACGAATATATAAGCTATAGTGAGTTCGAGAATAAGTAGAGTTATATCTTATTTTCTAATATGATAAGCTCGCATCAATATTATTGCAATAAACATATTGGATTAAAATAAGCACAATTTTCTTTAAATATATTTTATTTTTAAACATAAATTCAGAAATTTATAGAAAATGCTGTAGGATCTCCAAATAGTTTATTGATTAAAGCTTTGATCGGAATTAATTTTTCCTTTTTTTAGAGCTTCATTTTAAAATGCATAAACTAGAATTGATTCGTGCAATTTCCTAATTGAAACTAGAAAAATATTTCAATTAAAGGGCACTATGTTGTTAAAGTGGAGTTTTCAAATGATACAACATGGTATGTTAAAAATATATAGATAAGGTAAAATGAAAATGAAACAAAGGGTAGCACTAAATGTTAAAAATTAGCAATCATTTAATTAAGTTCTTAAAGTCTTTTACTCGAATTTAATTCTGGGGAATTCTTCTAAGATTCAATGAAATTTTTAATTACATTGAAGAAGACTCATTAAACATGGATACAAGTAGAATGGAAGAATAGGAAATGAGCCTCTTTTAGAATTAAGAGTGTAATTTTACATTTTTAATACTAATTCCTTAAAGCGAACACACTTTTTGTGTGTATTTTTAAATTTGTTGCAGTTTGAAAATTTTTACCACGTAATTATATACATATCTAATAATTTCATGTTTATGAATGGTTGTGAGCATTAATTACTACCAAAATAAATTCTTGACCAACCAAATGATTTTTCATCCATGGAATAAAAAAAAATAAAAGTTTCTGAAATTTAATTAAGAAAAGTGTTCGAAATCAGACGCTTCCATTCACGTACAGTAATCTTCATTTGCGTTCGAAGTATTCAAATATTTTCTGATTAAATTAAAAGACAAATGCTTTTGACGATAATTTCTTAGAAAGATATCACCTAATGTTCTTCAAACGCAAGACTAATACCAAATGAGTGAATCTAAATTTTGCATTTAAACACAAATGAAATTATCTAAATGAGCCTGCGAGAAAATTTACAGAGCATCCACTTCATTACAAATTCATTTAATCAACCAGTAAATGCCTCACAAACTCATTTCGCAGCACTTGGTTATAATTGCAGTTGCTAAAAAACAATTCGGAAAAAAAAATGTCGTGGAATGTTTCTCTCCTAATGATACGTGGAAAAATTACTGTTTTCATTGAATCAGTCCCATGAATATTTCAAAGGGTAATACTGAGTGTTTAATAGAACATTAATGGTCGTAAAACTCTTTAAGATAAGTCTCGTCGTAATCAAATTTTTTATGCAAAAAAAGAAAAAAAAGATGGAACTACTCCAAACCTCAATAATTACTCTAATCACAACAAAAAATCAACACTTTACATTAGCAGAAAATGCGTTTAATGTTAAACAATACAGTGTATTAATTATATCGTTTACTTTTATATATGCCCATTACTTTTTTTATATGTTTCAAATTACCAGTTTATATTATCATCAGCAACAAAAATTATCCAGAAGTGTTTCCTTTAAATATGAAAAAAAGACGCCATATATCTGATAAATATAATTAGTTGCCTGGTCTTTTTTTTTTATTTATTTATTTTTTATTTTTTTGGTTCCTTTGATTTGCTGATAGCGATAAATTATGAACTGTTTGGAAATCCGATAACACACTTTTTGATTACTGATGAGTGGAAAATTGATGATTTAAATAATAGCCAAACTATAAGTAGGGCTATTTGTTTTAAGCATCTTAACATTAGTGAAATCGATGAAAATGGCATTGCTTCGTCGAAAAGTACATATGTCAAGCAGATTATTTTCCAAGTTTTTGAACATATGTAATAGTTTCTAATAATGTTATTTAAACATTATTTTAGCAATAAAATTACAAATCTGTTTAAGGTAATTAATATGCAAGCTTTATAATTGTAAGAAAGGCTGTGCTAAATATTACAGTGAGTATCGTTCTGATAAAATATACTTCATTTGGTGAAAATGTACTTCAATTTTTCAACTTGTATAGTTAAAAATTACAAACGTGAAAATATTTCTAGCCATTAATATTTAAAATTAGTTTAGTTAAGCAATCAGTATCTTAGGAAAGGGCATTGTAAAATTTTTTAAATAAAAATACTAATTATTTGAGCTTGATTGCTTCAAAGTGGTTTATCTAATGTTTTACATTTTGCCAAAAATTAGATTAAAAGAGTTATGTATTTAAATTTTCATAATCTCAATACTACTATACTTTTTACAATTTCTTTATCACTTTCAAAATAATAAAGTTAACTAAATAGAATAGCTATGTAACCAAATATCCACTTAACTAACTCCAAATTTATTTAACATCGAGCACATCTACAGCAAAAAAATTTCAAGTTCAAAAATTTTCTTTTTTGGAGAAGAATTTTATATTTGAAATCATTCTGAAGAAATTCAATGATAAATATTAATATTAATAAAATAGAGAGAGAATAGAGATTGAATACAGAGAGAAGGAACTGTATCCACGTAAATTAAAGGATATTAGTAAATTAAGCTAACAGAAGTTTTGAAGGAAGTTTACGGAAAATAAATGATAATTGAATAAAACGAATCTTGATGACATTCTTTAAAAATACTTTATTTTAAGTATTGTTTTGTGATGCGTTCTTCTTATTTTAAACTTAAAAAATACACTCCAAATAAACCCAAAAGTATCACTGATTCATTGGAAAATTAATGTATTATGTGTTGGAATAAATCAAATTTAACCAATTAATTTAAATCAAACTATAAATTCCAGTTTAATTTAACAGAAAATAATGCTTTAAATCAAGCAGCATAATTTGAAATCTCTTCTATTTTATCTTCTTATTGATTCAGTTCTCGTTATACATTCAAGGCTCCTATTTACAAGAAATGAATAAAATCAGGCGATTCAAAATAATTAGTTCATTTTGCTAAACATAAAATGAATATTACTTTGATCTAAATCACATTCAAGATAAGATTAGCATTATTTACTTGAAATTGTGACTATTCAATAAATATTTACTTTAGAAGTAATGGTATATAATCTTATTTATTGATAAAAGAAAATTCAAAAAGGAGATTTAATTTTTTTAATACAAAGAACTTTTCTTAAAAAAGGATTAAATTAAAAATTTTTAAAAAATTCCGAATTAAAAAATTTTAAAAACAATTTAGAATTCAATCTTTTTTTTTTAATGGTAATAATTTTAAACTCAAAATTCCACAAAAAACCCAAGGAAATTTTTGGATAAAAGGGGGGAATAATTTAACCCCTATCCCTTTTTTATTTAATTTTCCTGGGGTGAAGAAACCCAAATTTTTAAACCTTTTTAAATTTAAAATAAAATTAAGTCTTTATACTTTTTAAGGGAAAATTTTTTTGGTTTAAAAAAATTTTTTAAATTTATTTTCATAAAAAAAAAATTTAAATTAAAAACTAAACCAAAAATTTTTTTTTACTTAAATTTTAATTTTCATAATATTTAAAACTTTAAAGTAATAAATATATTTTTAAAATTAATGGGGGGAAAAAATTTAAAAAAAATTTTTTTTAAACATTTCCAAAAATTCAGAAAACCTTAAAAGGAATTTGCAATTTCCACCCCCAAATAATTTTTGGGTTTTTTCCCCCGCCCAAAAAAGGAAAATTGCTGGGCCGGGGAATTCAATCCCCAAAGGGCAAAAAAAAATTTTCCCTTTTTTAAATTGGGAATTTTTGTTGTTGGGAAAAAACCTCCATGCCAAAAATTTCAAGTAATAACGAATAAAATAGTTATGCATACACTTAACTTGTTTTCACTACACATTATAAAAAAAAGGAATAAGCATCTTGATAGGATTCTCAGTAGTTTTTTAATCTTGTTACCTATTAATACAGAAACAATTAATTTTATTTCGGTTTATTTTTCAATCATAATAAATTAAAGGGATCGTATTTTTAAGGGGGGGAGGTTATTATTAGTTGGAACCTAAATATGCAGAAAAGATGGTCTATGGTATGGAGATGAGGAGGAAAAAGTCATTTAAAATAATATCTTTAAAATTTAATATTGCCTTAAAAGAGTTGCATTTTCAAAAAATGAATAAATAAATAAATTTATTTTTATTGATTAAGACTCAAAGTAATTTAGCAATATAAATAACCACATGTGTTTTTGATATTTATAAGTAAGTATTGAAGGATATTGTACACACATTGTATCAATGAATCAGCCCTCTGTCCCTGCACAGCCGAATCAACCCAATTCAAACTTTTTTCTGTCTTCCACTTTATCGAGCAATAAAATTTTGAAACAGTAATTTTTTCTTCTTTTTTTAAAGAAAAAAATCAATGCTAACGCAAATGCTAAATATGTCTGATGTTTCTCTTGGTAACCACTTATTATTTGTCTTCTCATTACAATGCATGTTAAAAGCTCTAAAATGTGTTTCATTTTAACAAAAATTAATTTGACTTTTTACCGTAACAAAAGCTCAAATACCTAAGCTCCATCCTCCTCTTAACATTTTAATTAACTTTTTGTTTTTCACTCATCTATTTATAGATCATCTTTTACGCTGTTGTAGGTTTTGTGTTTTTGGAACAAAAATTTTACCCGCCCTATTACCTATATCCAAACAATGAAATATTTGTAACATGCGTTTTTAAAAAAATTTTTCACTAACTTAGAAAGTTGGTTTGGGGAATTAGCCTTTTTAAACAAAAAAAAAAAGATCAATTATTTTTCCTCAAAAATTGTCAATATTTTTTTAAAAAAAAGTAATAGCTTTACATTAGAATTGTTTTTCTGATAAAAGTAATAGTTTAAAAGAATAATAATCAAAACATGTACTCAGTTAATTACCTTTGGACTTTAAATTCAGAAAAAAAGTATAGCTGAGAAGTTAGTTTTGGGTTTTGGGGAACAGTCAACAAACAAAAATAAGGAATGTTTCCGCAAAAACGTATTTTTTGAGAAAAATAACCAGAAAATATAATGTTAGATTACTGATTCCCCCTCCAACCATTGGGTTTTTTTCAAAATCACCCTCAGGGGGATTTTAGGCATTAAAGGCTTAGTTTTTAACTATACGTTGAGTTTAAGTATCGATTTATCATGTGAAATTACCACTTAATAAGTTATGTGCTCCAAACAACTATCTAAAAGAAGTTTATCTGCGTGCTATCGAAAACTCTTCCATAAAATATTGCTCTTCATTCTCCCTCCTTTTTCCAAAAGTGAGTTCTTTCCAGCGCAAGCTCCAAGGAGAAAAAAATGCATCTCCAGTTCGCTGAAAAATGTTTTTCTTCTCATTTTTACATGCCAGCTAAGCCGGAGAAAGCAAAAAAATCCTGGCTGTAAATTATAGTTATATCCTCTCTTTCCGGTTGATCGCATGAATTTCTGGAGTATTTTACCGAAAAAAATGGGTGGAAAAATCAGGTTTTTAACAACCTCCTGGGAGGATCTTACTGGTGAGTGAGTAAAGCGGTGAAAAAACTTTCCTTCCGACTAAAAAAATAATAATAATATTTCTTTCACAAGTCATCTCGTTTTTTATATATATATATTCTTCTTCAACTTTCAAACCGCAGGGTTTTTTTATCAATAACTTTTGATCTGGACGTTGGAAAATTGAAGTGAAACATTCTTTGAATTTCATCAAATTCGCAGTTTGAGGTGTAAAAACTAGGTTGGTTTGCTTATTTACAGATCTTTCATAAATCATTGTACCGTGTTTCTACTAAAATGGAAGCGATTAATTTTCATTTCAAAATTCTCACCATTTATGATGATAAATGTATGTGTTGGAAAACTACTATATTTGAGACAAGTAATTATTTTTCTTTCAAGGCTTTGCTATGTTTTATGGTTAATTGAAAAGAAAAAGATAGTTTAATTAAACATGTATCGTATGTTACCCATTTACTTCAAATCTCAAATATTATTACCGATTTATTAAAAATAAACTCTCAATTAATTGTGTTCTTAAAAAATCAGATAAAAACAAATGTTAATGTTAAAAATAATAAGTATGTGAAGAAATAAATTGCTAAAAGATTGCTAAAACCTTCATATAAACATAATTAAGAAGAAAATAACCTTATGATGAATGACGTCTTAAGGTTTCATGAAACCTGGTGCGCTATGCAAAATTAGACTCCGCCAACAATCTTTTTAGTAGACGCAGTATACATTTTACAAAGTCAAAAATCTTACAAAAGGTAACCCATTACAAATAAATGTGCATGATAGTCACAGAGACAGTCAAATTCGATCGAGAGCTACCTTTCAACTAAATGAAGATGCACATGGTGGTAGACTTAAACCTAGACATGGATGACAATAATGACATAACAATGGAGCCTTTCCACTGTTACCAGTTGGCATGTAGTCTGAATTCTCTGTTTTCTGTAGAATATGTCCTAGAATAACTATTAGCGATTGAAATTATTCGGATCATAATCTGTTTGAAGTCGAGTCAAGAACAAAACTTAGTTCCGGGTCCGGGCCCAGTTTGCTCATGCCTTAAAACATTCCAGCACAACTAATCTTGTAAAGTTGAAATAACGTATGATAAAATTAGCTTTAAAAAGTCTTATTATTTTTTGTACGTAAATTTCAAACGCTTCATTGGTAAAACTAAACGCCTCAAGTCTTTTTTCGAGAAAAGATATTTAATGTTTTGGACAAAGAAATTTCAAAACGTGTTGTGTGTTCTCTGAATGTCATATAAAACGTAAGCATAACAATGAAAAACAATGGAATGTGCTAATATTTCAAAGGTCTTAAAATCAAATTGTGATTCGTTGATGTATAATATTGTAACATGTAGAGAAAAATGTCGTAAGTTTCTTGAAAATTAACCATTGAAAAATATGTTTAAATTTTCATAATTTTTTTTTAATATTTTATGGGAATTATTTAATTGACTGCAAGTAAAATAGTTTAGTTGAATGTTTTTCTTATGTAGTATTAAATTATGTAGTGATCACCGTAAGTAAACAATCAATTACAAATGAATTCGGAATTTTCCCATTTATCGTTATTCACTATCTTTATCTAGAGCGTTTTAGTTTTCCAATGCATATTTCGTAAGTGTTCCCTTTTTATATTACTGCGAAAAGAAAAAAGAAAATAAAACAAACAAGCACATAATCTTTCTTTTTTAATTGGAGAGTAACTTACACAAATACGACTAATTTTTCCATCACAATTATAAAATTTTTAATAATAAATGTTAATTTTATAAAGCAAAACTACGGTTATCTTGGTTTTCTGTATTTCTTTATTCTTATTACTAACCAGTACTAAAGTATTAATGTGTATGAATTTAAATAACCAAATATAGCTTAAATTTTTGATTAAAACAATATCTAGTAAAATTTCTCCGTATAAAAAAAAATCAGAAAACTCATAGTTTCTCATTATGATACAGATCTTCTTAAGATTAAACAAGTGTTTCTCAAACTGTGGGGCGCGCCCCCCTAGGGAGGCGTGATTACCGTATAAGGGGGGAGCGAGCCTATTAAAAATTCGAAAACAAAATATTCTTTTATAAATTATTAACTTATTGAAAGTAAATAAACAAATACATTCTGACATAATAAAAAATAAAATATTCATTTACAATATAATACACTTATAAACGTATCAGTAGTGCACAATCTATTTTATAGTTAACTTAACAATATTAAGTTAAGGAGAAATTTAATAATTACCAGTGACCCTATGGATTTATCATATATAAAATTATATGCCAACATTAACACTTATCTCGATAATTTGTACGGTTTATAATTAATCCCTTAAATGTCGATTAAAAATTATACGATTTTCTCTTCAATGCCATCGTTTAGCACTTAAGTAAACGTAAGTGGTGTATTGAGGGGGGTAGAAAAGGGAATAAATAATCAAAAATCCTTTGAAATAAGTGAATCCTTCGCAAACACTGTCAAGGTAATTTTATTGCTTTCTAAAGCCTTCGGAATAATTTTATGGACAGCAGTTCACAGAAAAAATTTAACTTCGGAAAGACGTCCCTATAAGTTTGAGGTCAATTAACACACTGGCTGAGCAAGCCGTTTATATACGTTAGGGGCTTAAGAGGTTAAAGTCATATTGTAGGTTTAACGTCATACTATTATTGAATTTAATACATCGTTATTGCATTTAGGGGGGCGATGCAAATTATGATTGAATATTAGGTCGCAAACATTGAAGGTTGAGAAGCACTGGATTAAATCATTTATTTTATTGACAAAAAATTCAACTAATTGCATATAAAAAATGATTTATTCTTACTGTAAATTAAAAAAGATTATTTTTCTTAATTCCGAATGAGACAACCACACGCTTCCACACGGATTAACACAAATTTGTTTACCTATCCTCAGTACTCAATGAAAGTGAGCATGAGTATTGAATTAAAATTCACCCCACAATTCAACCCGAAAGTCCGTTGTTAAATGTGCATTTACACCCCACAAACCGCGTCCCGACTATCTGCTGATGCGTCTTTTCGACTCAACCATCCAGAAAAGGCACATCTTGACAGTTACACCTTGATTCGACTCCACAGCCAAGTAACTTTCTATTCTGCATCTAATCTGCATCTGTCCTGGAGATTCCACTCTCCGAGCTTAGAGCTGTGAGCTTTAACATGTCCGGATATTACGCTTCTGCGAATTCAGCTTTAGGGTAGAGCGAGGCAAGCTCATTTTAGCGTTAAGTCGAGCTCTAATGAAGAGAAGGCTGAATGTTTGGCGCCGCTCCCTATTTACATGAAGCCAACCGAGGAAGGTGTAATTGTGGTGGCAGAAGGTATTATTAAAATGCAAAAGAGCATCTTACGCCATGTCGGCTCTGTGTGTGACCAGATTTAAAACTGATGCTTCAATTTGTGTGATGGGTTTCGGCTGCATCACCCAATTGTATTGGTAGATTCTGAAATTTAATGCCCGGTAATAACTAGTTTTCCTCTTGAAAAAATTACTGTATCTACAAATAAGCCTACACCTATTTCATATTGAAACATAAAGTTATTTTACATAAATGGAAGGTATTCTAGGGGTGCGTTATGTATTAGAATTACTCCCATATAAAACACATTAACATCTTTAATGTGATAATTCTAACAATTCATTGATACAGTCAGTAATGCTTTATCTTATATTAATAATGTAGGTAAATGACTTTATGAAGTATATATATATATATATATATATATATATATATATATATATATATAATATACTCTTATACAGTTTGCTTTAAGTTACAGAAAAAGCATTCGGTTGCTTATTTAGTTAAAAAATTTCTGCACACGCATACTTAACGTGATATATTTATCGTTTATTTAGTACACGCAGCATAAAATTTCAAGGCATGTAGTTAGATTAAATATACGTTCATTGCGTAGTTGTGAATAAAGCTTTACTTTAAGTTTTATTTTATAAATATAATTTCAAACGAGATTGCAGAGATCGATCATCATCAAATTTGAAACTGACAAAATTGTAGTGTTGTTATAATAATATCCTTGTGCCTTAATTGACTACTTTTAGGTTATTCAAATTTTTGAAAATGTATTAACCAAATTCCCTTCATGTATATCGTCAGACTAGGTGTGTAACCTATAAAATAAAAGACTAATTTGTTGTAATTTAATGGCTCTGTACAGATACTATATATATACATATACCGGGTGGGCATAAAGTTCGTAAAAACTTTATAAATTTATAAATCCGGGAAAATTAAACAAAATAAAAAATGGTTTCCAGGTTTAGCATTGATATAAGTCATGTGATTTCTTTTAAAATTAGAAAGAAAAATAATAATAATTAAACAAACAGCCGATAGGTGAAAGAAAAGACACGCAAATGACAAAAATAATGTCACCAAATTATTTATTATAGCAGAATGTGTTCCACATGTCTACCAATACAGGGGATAACAGCTTTGTTTCAGAAATCCAGCAACGGCAGAGTGCAGAATGTTCAGCTTATATATGACACCTCTCGTCGGATTGCATCGTTCAATTCCGACAGGTTGGATGGACACGATCGATACAACCGGAATTTTATATAAACCCATAACCAAAAGTCTGCTGATGTCAGATCTGTAGAACAAGGAGGCCTTTGAAACTTGCAACATTTGCTAATGATTCTTTCTTCCTCGAACCAAGAATTTCTTGACTGGATTAGCAGTGTGACTTGTTACTCCAACTTACATAAACGTAACAATAGAAAGCGCATTTTTTCAAGCAAACATGGAACACCCTTTTCACATAGAAGCGTTAAATAACGTTGGACATTTACTGTCACCGTTTTCCACCCATTTATTGGACACTGTTTGAAAAAAAAGGGGTCCTATGATAAAAAACATAAAACCCACACCACCCTGTGACTTTGGGGGAATACAGTGGTTTCTCAATGTACGCTTATGGTTTTGATGTCGCCCAGATGTGACAGTTATGGTCTTGGCTCTATGGAGCGAAATATAAGATTCTTCTGTCCACAAAAAGTTAAAGCCCCAAAGGAATCTTGTTCAATTTTGGTGAGAGCCCTCCTCGTAAATGCTTCTCTGTCTATGATATCCGATGGTAAAAGTTCATGACAAGACTATAAGTTTCTTGGATTCTGATTAAGAACTCCATGAAGGATGTTGAGTGTCGAAGATGGTGGTAAGCCCAACCACATGCCAGTCACCCAAACACTCCTAGTCCCTGATTCGGATTCTGACACGAATGTGTTTCCATTTCGGCTGCAACACTCGCTGAACGAGTATGCCTTAGACTCGGTCGTCCGGATCTTACATGATCACACATAATCCAGGTTCCTTAAATCACTCAATAAGTTTTAGGAGTATTTAAAGGCCCTTTTCCATATTTTTCTGAAGTCGGAATTTACTCAGTGCAATAGTCGCTGATTCCTTGTTCATGTAAAACAGCTTCACCAACAAAGCTTTGTCTTTCACCCTCAGATCCTTATTCACTTAGTTGGCATAAGACGGAGAACTGGATCTTGAGCATCAGTATTTATAATCACCTGTTTCATTCAACTAAGTCGTTCGTACCATTCCTTGGCTCTCACTTCTCAATAAGCTCGTTAAATTCATCATCTGATTTTTCCATTTCCAGATATAATAGGATAAAAGATTACTAATCTGAACTTAAAAATATAGACATAAATTATTTCTCTCTGATAAATAGAACTAAATACACTTCTCCCAACTAAGTTCTCGTTGAAAGAGGAATAACATATCCAAACTCATCTGCCTTATTTCATCCATCAACACCTGTTATTACAATGTCTCCCTAACGAGTGAAATTAATTAAACTGTGAATACAAAAGTTATTTCGTACACACACACAATCAAATCTTATAAAATATATAATACACATTACATAGATTCACATATAATAAAATGTGTGAATCACCAAGGCCAAAACTATCCTATTACAGCTCAGAGTGATTCTGCACTCTCGCAGGTTTCGTAGTTGGTGTATGTATCTGAGAAACCAAGGTTGTACTTGTGAAGAAAATGCGTAATATTTCGATATTTTTTTTTAAATTGGTAAGTTTGTTGTTCACATTTTATTTGCATATCATACTTTAGTTTCAATATATTTTTCAGATTCATTATATATACTCATAAATAGTAACCCATAATAATGAATAAGAATAACTTTAAAGAACATAAAAAAATCAGTTGAAAATTTCGGTTTTTTCATTATTTTCATGATAAAAAAACATTTGACACTTTTTAAAAAATGTTTTTGATTTAAATTAATGGAGGAAGTAAAAAATGAAACATGGTACAAAATTTTTAAAGGGGGAAAAATCTAATTTCGATATGGGTCAAATTTTAAGCACATCTTAAGCCCAAGTCGTCGGAATTTTTTTATTTCGAAAAAAAAAAAATTTTGAATAAATTATAAGAAAAATGTCGATTAGAGGGTTTTGTCATTTCGGTGTTTTGTATTTTAATAAATTTTAAAAAATCACTATCTACAGCTGGTAATATTTGCTGAAAAAACGTTCCAGGGAATAAATCAATTATTTTAAGATCTCATTTCAAAATTTAATAACCCCCTAACTGAATAGTGATATTCAATTTTTTTGGGAATAAATAAAATGTTCCTTTTTTCTTTGTTTGTGATTCTTTTATACTTTTTAATTTATAAGTTCATAATTTTTTTTTTTGATATTTGAATCTCTAATAAAACGCAAATAAAACAAAGAAACACCCAGTGTTTACTTTCTTTTTTTAAAATTTCTTCTACCTTTTTAAAAAAGATATCCCCGGGATTAAGTTCTAAGAAAACCGAATACCCGGGATTGAATTTTTGATGATATTCAATCCTATAATCCTTCTACTTTTTCAGGGCCCGTCCCAAAGGGCAAAAATGACCTGTTCCCGGTGTGTTTGTCGTACAGTCCTCAACACCCCTTAATTTGTCCGGGGGTAAAAAACAACTTTCATACAGCGTCGTTAATGCTGAAACATTTTGAGTTCGGCATGCGTCTACTTGGAAAACGTTGCTGATACAGCCGTAGCGCTGTTATGGATTTCTATAACCCGCAACGTACTTTGAACCACAAAAATGGATCTATTTTTACCTTTTTTTATTTTACTTGCTTAGCAACTTTTTTTTTTTTAGCCTTTTAAGTACAATTTTTTCCATTTTATTTTTTTTATTTTTTTATACTATATATATATATATATATACTAGCGACCCCCCCAAACCTTTTTCTGTGTCTTTGTTTTTTTGATTGAATTTATTCAAAAACCCTTCATCGTCAAATTAATCTTTTTTAAAATTTTGGAGAGGAATTTAAGCATATGTATATGAAACAACATAATGTTTTTAATTTTGCATTTTATTTATCTCCTATTTGAGTATAGTATATTAAATGAAATACTTACGAAGTTATTAAGTTGCAACATATGAAGATTTAATTTTATAAATGAGGTGAATAACATTGCTTTTTTTATTAATTTGTAATATCATTATTATCATTTTAAATTATACCAGTAAATAAGTTTAATATAATTAAACGCTAATCGTTGCACGATATTTTTCGATAACCCGTATTTTACTCAAATAGATTTGACGATTCCCCACACGTGAGCATGTAACATACAGTTGACCATTCGAGAAACATGGATTTTTGAAGTCCAAGAATCAAATGGACATTGTTTGAATTTGAGATTTATTTAAGGTCATCGCGAAAACTAAACGAAGCGTAAATTGAAAACTTTTGAATGATATTGATGATTCTGACGGTATCAGTGGAATACGTGGCTACAGGACGAGCCTTCAATATTTGCAATCAAAATGGCTGCTTCAAGAAGATTCCCAGTGATTCTTTTGATGACCACACAAACATCTACCTTTACATAATCTAGGTGGATTTTAGTTACGCATCAGAATAACCAGTGAACTAATCTTCAACCGAAGATTGTGAGGTGGCATTCCTAATATATCTAGAAAATTCAATTACTTTACAGTTTTGTTTTCATCAACAATACAGGCGAAATATTTAAAAGGCATTAGATCACCTGGTAACACCTCTGTATTTGGAAATTTATTTCGTCAACATCAACATTTTTTTTCCTATCTAAAGAAACACGATTACAGAGCCAGTCATTACCTAGATAAGTATACAGTATATCCGGAAAGACACTCCCAATCGGTTCCTTATTTGTCTCAACAAAAGAACAAATACTGTCTGGCTATTTGATACATTATATATTAAGATGCAGTTCTACTTCAGCGTTTCCAATATCCAGCAGTTGTATGGAAAATATTTGCTCCTATTGATCAACTTGCAATTGTACTCGGCAACTTGCAATTGTGTTTATGGTCGATAGAAGTGTTCCGACACCTTGTCATAAACACGATTTTATAAACATGGTTTAATCTTGTGAGAAAAGAGTGCAAGGAATGGCTGACAATGTCTGTCGACAATCGCCAGACAGTAGAATGGCAACACCACCGAATATTTTTTCGTTGCTGCTTAAATCTGGCTAAGCTCTATGAATGCCTCAAGTGAACGTTATGGGCAATGGTACACTCATCTGATTATGATTGAACTCCTTAACAATACCTTAGCCAATACACTTTTTTTTAAAAATGGTACACATTGCATCTGGTTTCTTTGAATGTCTAATGCACGAATGGGAATGCGTGTTCCACCTCTAAAAAGTGACAACAATCCCGGAAAATGCGCCCCATAATACCCTTTTTCAATCATTTTTTTAAACTGGATCTGCAAGTTTAGTAAAAAGGGAGATGAAAATCTGGACGAAAAGCCATTCATCTCATTCCGGCTACCCAGCAAAGCAAATTTCTGAAATCTAACCCGGATTCTCTTCCCCCCCCGAGATGCCGGTGCTCATTTTCGTTACCTTATTCCAGAATTTCGTCCCTAAGTTTTAAGGTTGCCCCTTATTTGGCAAATTCGGGAGTTTCAAAATCCGATTTCGTTTTTTGTACTCCCCCCAGAAAAATACCAATAATTTTTTTCCCCCCCAAAATTTTTTAAAAGGTGGGCCTGCCGTGGTTTTTTAAAAATGTGGTTGGCTGGCATTGTTTACATATTTAAAGGGGATTTTCTTAAATTTAATTTCCGATCAGCAGTCCCCCTATACATCTAGGACCTACTTTTTTCGTCCTGAGTCTCGTTTGGGGGGTGACGCTGTCAGCAAATGTTACAGCGTCCCCTTTCCCGGGAAAGTTTCAACTTAAATTCGTTTTAATTCCCCCACCCCTAACCCCACACGACACCTTTATTCCCCGCGCCCATGTTCAGTAACAGACAGAAGGAAAATCAGGCGGGGGGGGTGCAAACCTTTCCCCCAATTCGACAATATCTCAAAGTTTCGGGAGTTCCTAAACCGACATCAGATTCTACCCCTCCTGACCAACCAGGCTACTTTTATGTCCCGAGCCTGCAAGTTCTGTCCCCGAAAAATGCATTAGTATCGTCTGGCATTATTCGGCAAAGTTACAGAAATTTCTAAAATTCCATTTCATATTCTCCTTTATCATCCCGAAATACACTTTTACCAATCTAATACTTAAAGGGTAAGCGCCTGCCATGGCTCGGAAATAACGGGTTTCCGCAAAATTAGAGGAATTTCAAAAGATTTAATTCTCGTCCACAATCCGAAATACACCCGAAATGCATTTTCTCCGGGCTAATACTTTTTGTATAAACGCCTTATGGGTTTAGAGTGACGGTTGTCAATTATACGGCAAAAATTTCGGAATTTCAGATGGGATCCCATTCAAATTGTTTTTGAAACACATCAGGGACAGGTTTCCGCACCCAAAGCTTCAAAGGGAAAAGCCCCCCCAGATGTTTTTAAATATGGGGGACCGGAATCCTTAAAGTTTTTAAAATTTTTGGGAAACCGATTAAAATTCGGTTTCCCACGTCCCAAAATACGCTAGGCACTACTTTTCGTACTTTTTGGTCGACTAAACCTTTCCCTGCAAACACATGCATTGCGACATTTTGAAATTTTTTCCCTTTTTCCCTGTTTTCCTTTCAAATTTCCTCAAAAAAAATTGACGTCATTTTGGAAATAAAATTTATCCTTTTGAAATGACAAAACAATATGCAAAATCATGGGTTTAAAAATTTTGGCTGAGTAGTTTCCGGGGGTTCATCATGAAAAAAACACTTGACACGTAATTTTTATATATATATATATATATATAAAAATATATAAAAATATATATATATATATATATATATAAAATTTAAATATATATATATATATATATATATATATATATATATATATATATATATTATATATATATATTTTAAAATTTTAAATTAATTTAAATTTTTAAAACAGAAATTTTAAAAACCGGGAAAAGTGTTATTTTTTTAAAAATTCCATTTAGACGTGGGAAACAAAAAAGAAAAAAAACAGAACCAAAATTTAAAAAAAGGCGCATAAGCAAAAAGAAACATACAGTGAATTTTTTTTCTTCTCTAGAATCTGAACCCTTTTTTATTTCTTGGGCTGGGAAGTTATTGGGAATAAAGGTGATTTTCGGAAAAGGGGCTTTCTGATTGGTTCAAATATGCAGGTGATTCTAGATTACATCACCCTTTTAAAAAGCTAAAGTTTTTTTTTTGCAAAAACGCAATTTTCCCCTTTTTAAGGGGTTAAACTAAAATTAACTATCACGTTAAGTCTTGGGGGGCTAAAGACCATTATGGATAAAAATTTTAGAGATAAAATTCATGTGAATTATTAACCCCCCCATTTTATAATTTTGGGTTAATTTTTGGGATTAAAAAATTCAATATTTACCCACTTGTATTAAGTGTTTCTTGTTGTTGAATATATGAAATTTTTGTAGTTCCAGGGTAACAAAGATTAAAAAAACTCAAAAAAGCTTTTTTGAAACTTCTGATTTAAATTTTTGGGATTATTCGGGAATTATCCCAAATTAAAGTTTAATCTCTTTTAAAAAGAAAAATGTTTTTTCCCCCTTTATTTTCTACAAAATTTCGAAATGCTTTTAATGGAAAAATATTTAAGGAAATTGAACATTGCAGATTATTTTATCAACAAAGCAGACTATTCATTATCTTTTTAATATTTCAAAAATTAATTATTTTCAAAATTTTTGGGAAAGGTCATCCTTTTTCCCGGGACATCAAAAGGGAATTGAAACCCGGAAATGTAAAAGGATTAATAATGCCAGAACATAAAAGCCAACAAGGCTCTGAATCTCTCCTTTTTTTTGAATTCAGCATTCTTGTCCCTCTCATTACCAAAAGAAAAAATTATTTTCGCAAATTTTTAGAAGTCCCTTATTTTTCCAGACTTTAAAAATTTTTCCCCTATCCCTTAACCTTGCGGAATTAACGCCAGCCCCAATTATCTTGAAGCAAAAAAATTAAACCCCCTTTTTTAACTGAACTCTTTTTAGAATATGGTTCTTTTTAAAAGTTTTTAAATTAAAATTCACTTTTCAAAATTATGCATAAAAGTTGTTTAAGGGGAAAATTTTATTTTGTTTTTTTCCTCATTCAAAGTATATATAAAAATTTTTATTTTTAAAACATTTATTAGAATCTCATAAAAAAATTTTTTAAAAAAAAGTTTAAAAAAAAAATTTTTTTTATCCCAATAAATCTTTTAAAAGTCTTTTATTTTTTTTCAAATTAAAATTTTATAAATTTCCCGACTTTTTTAGCACATATTTTTAAAAAAAATTAAGGTACCCGGGTTACGTTGGGAAAAACGTTATTTTTAAAAAGCGTAAAAACGAATATTTTTTTTTATAATTTAGTTCACTTAAATTAGAATACTTTTTAAAAAATTTTTTTTTAAGAATATTATAAAAAAAAAATTTTTAAAATCTTTTTTGGAAAATATAAAAAAAGAATTATCTATTTTAAAAAACATTCCCCTTTCCCGATGGAAAATGCTTTCTAAAAAAAATAATATTTTGCCGCTATGTAGCTTAAATCTGTAAGAGCCTGAACTAGGGTTTTTTTGGGAAAATATAACCAGAAAGTATTTATCCATATTTTTTAAAACATCAGAGTAAAATTTTTTAAAAAAAAACACTAATAGTTATTTTAATTGGTTTTGTAACTCTGAAAATAGTGTAACATTTTCAAAAATCTTAGTTCAGGCCCTCTGGAAAAAATCTTTTAAATATATATAAACAAAATATTACTTTTATAGAAGCATTTTTAATTTAAAAAAGGAAAGGGTGTTTTTAAAAGGGCAATCAAGGCCTTTTTTTCC
The DNA here is from genome assembly GCA_019973955.1 of Trichonephila inaurata madagascariensis. Taxonomy (NCBI): domain Eukaryota; kingdom Metazoa; phylum Arthropoda; class Arachnida; order Araneae; family Nephilidae; genus Trichonephila; species Trichonephila inaurata. The sequence goes on from BMAV01010985.1 coordinate 47,586, forward strand.
AAAATATTGCATTTAAAATTTTTTTTTTCATTAAAAAGTCTTTAAATAATTTTTAAACTATTCTAATTTAAATGGCATTAAATTTTAAAAAAGATATGTTCCGTTTTGCTTTGCTTGGTTCCCAACGTAGTCGGATACCGGAATCTATGTTTTTAGTTGAAACGTGGGTTTTATTGGGGGAAGAACAATTACTAATTGGAACCTACCTATGAGGAAAATTTATGGAGATTACGGGGAAAAAAAAAAAAAAAATAATATTTTTTAAATTTTTAAATATTTCCCCATAGGGGTTTAATTTTCAAAATAGTAAAACATTTAAAAAATTTTTATTAGATGATTTTTATATTTCTTTAAAAAAAATTTTTTTTTCTAATTATAAATAAAAAAAAGATTATTATTGATAAATGGGTAATGAGTATTGAATAGTACAGAGAAAATTTCCCTAAACCCCGGGCCCCTCCGCACTATCTAATCAATTTAAACCCTGTTTTTAAAAATCTTTTGCTTTACCGTCGTAATTTTGGGCAATAAACGTTTTAAAAATTTTAATACAAAAAAAGTTGTGAAATGTAGACTTTTTCCCAACTGTTTAATATGTCCCATCATAATAAAAAATAATAAAATAATATATATATATATTTCTTTAACAAGAAATTTCCCCCTAAAAAATCTAAACTCAAATATCTTAACTTTACTTTTTTTTTTGTCAGTAATTTTTAAAAATTTTTTTTAATTTTTTTTCCCTTTTTAATTATATGTATTATAAAATTATTTTTATTTTAAAATTAAAATTTTATTATATATATAAAAAAAAAATAAAAAAATTTATATATATTATGTTATTAAAAGGATTTTATATATGTTAAAATTTTAAAAAATATATATACCCAAAGGTTTTTATATTATAATTTATTTTAATTTAAAAAAATAAATTATATTATAAAAAAAAATGGTTTTTATATTATTATATATATAAAAAAAATATATATATACAAGAAAAACATCTTTACTGCATAGGAGGTTTTAAAAATTTTGAAAAATCTTATTTTCGAGTCCTTTTTTAATTTTACTTTACTCATGGGGTTTTTTTAGGGAAATTTAAATTGGGGTTTACGGGTTTTTAATTTTCAATATTTTTCCAAAATAAATTAATTAAAACATAAATAATTTTGATATTTAAAATCATAATTCGCATAGTATTTTTTATTATCAACTATTACAGATAAATTAATACTTCATAAAGAACAAAATTTTTATAAAAAATGAAAAAAATGTAAAAAGCTGCAATACCTGATTTTCTTATTATATTTTAAAAATGCAATTTAATTTTTTATTAAAAAAATGGATCTGCAATCAATACATTTTACTATAATGTTTATGTGTGAATAGTATTTTTTTTATTACGAACTTGTTGCGGAAATAATTTTACCAAATACAGATTGGGATTGATTGCAAGATTTTAACTTTTTAATAGATTAAGATTTCATAATTCATTTTTCACAGCAATTGCAGAGGCTGAAATTATGCTCCAAATTCCAACTAATAACACTTAAGAATCTTTAAAAAATATATAAATGTTAAACATTTTGATTAATTTTTAACTACGCACTTTTAACAATCTAAAAAGCTGCTTGGTTCATGCGAGTATAAACACATTTTCAGAAAGGTGTGTTGCTTTTTAAAATATATTTATTGGATATTATTCTGAAAAACTTTATCTTTTCGACATTCATGAAATTGTATGTTACATTTTTTTGTTAAAATTTTATGTTTAAAAATAAAATATTCATCTTTTTTTTTTTAAAAAACCCTTTTTTTTATGTGTGATTGAATTTTTTTCCCTTTGGAAAAAACGAAGAATACTTTTAAAAAGTTTTAAATGCAGAATAAAATACTCTCAAGAGATTTTTAAAATTCTAGCAATATATTTTGAGAATTACTCAAGTGTTTAAAATACATTACAAGTAATTTACGTAATCTTCTACATCATCTTATCTTTGTAAGCCCATAAATTTACATATACACAGTTTGAAAACAATCTATTTCTTGACTTTCATAATCGAAACTTTATTTAAGTGCTTTAAAAGTTTTTCTAGAATTTCTTTTCATTTTTTTCCTTTGAAACCTTTGAAGTATAGTTCTTTGAAATTTCTATTGATTTTAAAAAATTTTTAAAAAAATATTTCTTTTTATTTTGTAATTCATTCCCATTCTCATGAGTATGTTAATCAGAATAATCACATATTTAGTTGAATTACCAACACATTGTTTGCTCTAGTGCTTTTAAACATTATTTTTAATTTCTTTTGTATTATTGCCTTAATTATTAAATATAATCATCTACCAGTAAGGATTTTTTGAATATTTTCCTGAAGGACTTAATTACTTTACTGCTAATTTTTTAGTGATTTTTTTATTAATAAAATTAGAGATAAATGAAATCCTCCCAAAAATTTTACTGTTAAATTATTTTTATTTAAATAAGTACAGATTATTTATATACTATGCATATCTCAGTCTCAAAGAAATTTCACGAGACATTAAAATTCAATTTGTGTAACGTTAATTCTTGTATCATTTTTTAACAGTCAACTTTGTATAAACCAAACTGAATTCAGAATTTTGTACCAAAATGTTATTTCCATTAAAAATATATTTACCTTTACTGCAAATATGTTACGGGCAACAACTAAGTTGAATACTAAGTAGCGAAACAAGAACTATTATTTTCCTCTTTGTGTAATCCTTTAAGTTGCATTTCATTTCTCGCTTTGTAACTTTTACTTAAGTGATTTTTTTAAAACAGTAACATTTTAAAACTACTTTTATCAAAACTCGTAAAAATGTTGCATCATTTAAAGAAATGTCATTCCTCTTTTATCTTACTGGAGGATATAATTGTGGCACTAGAGAAAATGAGGGTTTTTTTTAATTTTAAGATTGAGACAGTTTTACAGTTTTATTTTAATAAAGCTCAAAAATAGAATAACATGTCAAAATTATGTTACTACGAACACTATATAACTTATTTCAAAAATAAGACAAGGTTACAATATATGTTTCTTTGTATATATTTTTATAAATTGGAAATATTACTTTTGTTCTTAAGATAAATAGTTTGGGGGTTTTTATATAATAACTAGGATTCAAAATACCACTAATTTTTATAAAATACTTAACTTAAAAAGTCGGAACCTTTATCCTGAATCAAATGAAATATACTTTAACCCTTTAAAAGTACGAGTTTTTTCGGAAAAACTGGTAAGAAATAATCAAGTTTTTTTTCTCTTTTTTTTTGACAAAAAATAAATATATAGATATAGTGCAAGTTATTCTTTACAAATTCATTTATAGTGGAGGGAGGGGTGACTACGGGACGGGGGTGGGTACAATTTTTGAAAATATTATTAAACTAAGGGTTATTTGGGATGTTAACTTTATCGAGGGGTGAAAATATAATCAATTTTCAAGCAGGCATAATTCTTTTAAATTTAAATTAAATAATTTGAATCTTTTACACATTTATTTACAACGGATTATGGCTTCAAAAAAGTACAAAATGTTTGAAATATAATCATAAATTTAAAAATTATAAGCATATAAATATATGTAATACATATTAAATAACTGTTACGTTGCGCAAGCTACTTTCTAAAATAGTAGCCTCTGTTTTATAAAACTTTATAAAATGTATCATACTCCTTTACCCCTACATCATTTAAGAATAATATATCTTTTGTATTTCAAAATATTTGAGAAGTATTCAAATTTTTTTTAAAAAATTTAAAAATGTATTTTTTTTTTAATTTTAAAAAAAATATATATAATATTCTATTCTACTAATATAAAATTACTACAATGTAATAAGAATACATTTAACTTTAGAAATCAACTTATAGCTAGTAATTAAAGCTATTATTTTAGAAAATAGTATGTGCAACGTAAAACTTAATTAATATTTCTTATAGAAATGTTTCTTATTTTCAAATGCTTATAATTTTTAAAATTAGATTATATTTTAAACATTTTGTACTTTTCTGAAGCCCCATTCCTTTATAAATAAAGTGTAAGAGACTCAAATTATTTAATTTTAATTTCAAAGAGTTATTTAGATTTGAATACTGTTTATATTTTCAGCCCTCTAGAGAAAATTAACACCCCTGAGACCCCACAAACGATTTCATTACATGTACACAAACGGTTCATTCACAAATATTTATAGCTGTTCGCTAATAAAATTTCACCTCTATTTGACGTAGGATTGTTCTTCTGTTGGACTGAACAACTTTCGCATTTCTTCTTTTTAAATGAGAATTCAGCAGCATGAGGCGATTACAAACCTTACTTTGTGCCCCGGTTTTGTGCTTGATAACCCCCTTTTTGTGAACATTAATAACATGAATTCTTTAACACTTTGCAAGAGCAGCAGTTTTGCTGATACTGGTTCCGAACGCTTCGAGCACCTTCAGTCATCCCGCTTTCAAACTCTGCAAAATCACCCTTTGCATCTATTAGCTTCACATGCGATACTGTGCAATTGATGCTTCATTATTCTTGTATTTCCTAGCTAATAGCTATGTCTGTCTCACCCTCTAGTGGCAACAACTTGAAGTTAAAAGTTGATCTCTACAGCTAATTGTCAAGTGGTCATAGTAATGTAACCACTCAGTTTATAAAAGTTGGTAGTTCAAAGCTGGGCCAAATTATCTCATGAAATTTGTAGTTAATGAATGTTTAATATTGGACCTATATGAAACTTTCAAAAATGTTCACTTAAGGTATCCGACTACGTTCGCAACCGGGATTTTAAAAAAGGGCATAAATGGATCATTCTCATGATAATTAGTGTCACTTAGATTAGAATACAAGTATAAAAATGTTTTAAGGTCATTATGACAAAAAAAATTATTTAAATGCAATATTTGGGCAAAAAATTAATTTAGAATGACAAATTTTCAAAACGTTTTCCTCTTATGAAAAATGCTTCTATAATAAAATAATATTTTGAGCTAATATAAAGTAAAGACTTCTCCAGAAAGTCTGAACTAGGACTTTCGAAAAATTCACATTATTTTCAGAGTTACTACCAAATAAAGTAATTATCGGTGTTTTCTTCTTAAAATTACTCCCATCCGTTGTATTAAAATATGGATAAATTCGCTTCTAAGTTATATATTTCAAAACGTTCAGTTCAGATTGTTTACTTTGGTCTGAGCTGTATACAGGTAAAATATTTTTCTTATAAATGCAGCTTCCATAAAAGGAGAAAGTTTTGAAAATTTGTCATTCTGAGTTAATTTTTTGCCAAAATATTGCATTCAAATGATTTTTTTTAGTAATATTTTTAAAGCAATTTTATACACGTATTCTAATCTAAGTGACACTAAATATCATTAATATTATCCATTTATTCACTTTTGCAAAATCCTGGTTCCGAACGTAGTGGAATATCTTAAAAAATATTTATTGATATAATTACCCTTTTGCCACTAGAAAGAATTTTATATTTATTTATTACCTCTATTTAAATAAAATTCCGTAAAGACAAATTTGTTGGATTTTTCAATTCAAGAATTTTTGAACTTAAATTTCTTAATACTTTCTAGCATTAAAACTCAAGTCAAGGAATTTTAATAAAGGCTTAAGGAGGAAGTTTTTTAATGATGTGTCAAAATTTCTAAAGGAAATATATAGTTGGGCCCGATTTAACGAATTCCTTGAGGCCTAGCATTTTGATCGTTAATTTGGGGTTATTAGTTATATCAGGCTCCAAATAAAATAGAAATGTTGGCACTTGTATTTTGGAAATTCTATAAGCAATTATACAAAAAATATCCATAGGTAAAAAAAAGAATTATAAACTTTTGATTCAGCAGCTGAAAATACTATTAATGAATTATTAAGTATCAGTTACGTGGAAAGTTTAAAATACTGATTAATAGATGCTTGAAAGTCTGTTTTGTTTCCTGACTCGAAAGAGTTAATTTTCGAATTTCTGCAAAAAATAAAATACTGCGTAATTTACATCCTGCTGAATAAGAGAGAGGTTGGTTTTCACAGTTTCCAAACAATGTAAAACTTTATAAAATGAAACAATTTTGACAGGAGTTTCATTATCAATTTCTTCTTTAGAATCGCTTTTCAATGGCTTCGACAAATTTGCAATTTTAATCGTTAAAATCCTAAAATTAGGATTGGGATAGGAAAAAAAAGGAATTTCCTGTGTTATTTAAAACTCACACGATGGGTTACACTCATGACTCATCTGCACCTGTAAAGTCTAATAATGGTCTTCACCATTTCTCGTTGAAATTGCTGCTTACAAGAAAAGTATTTTCTGTTTCGGACAAAAAGGATAAATAATTTGAAAACAAAATTCCAATTTTTCTAATAAAAACTAAAAAAAAAATTAGCTTCTGAAATAATTCATGAGTTTGGGGTTTAATTCATTAAATATAGATGTTTTGCCATTTTAATCAGAGATAGAAAAAATGCGTTAATGTTGTGTTTCTTAATTACTTTTTCAATCATTTTGTTTTGCTTTGCCTTACTTTTTAATATTTACTAAATAAGATTATATAAATTTGCGTAAAAGTGTGATTATCAAAATTGTCACTGGATTTTGAAAAAAAAGTAATTCCGAACTATACACAAAGTGCAATTATTTGTTAAATTAATATTCAAAAGAAATATAAATGTGTTCAAATGGTATTTTCAATTTTTTAGTTGATGTTACTAGTTGTTGTTTTTTTCAAAAATGTATTATATGCTAAAATACTACTTTATAATTCTCTACATTCATTGCTAATTTAATTAAATCGCAAAATATCAGCTTCATTGATAAACCTACACTTTCCTAATATTTCAATAAGAATTAAGGAAAGTATAAAATCTGCAAATCAATTAGAAATGCAAATTTGTGCAAAGAATGAGCACACACAAGAATTATGTAAAATTATTGGATTTGACATGATAAATATTTACCTCGTACTAAACTAAGCAATTTTCTACATCAATAAATTCAATGACAATATTTCCATTACTTTGTTTAACTTATTTTACGTGATATAGCAAAAATATTTCTACTCCATTATTTGCGTAAGAATCTCATGATGATTGGAAAATGTGTTATATTTTTATAAACGATTTCTCTTTCAAAATATCTTTTCTCGGTAAAACACTCTAGGAATGAAAAGTCGGTTTAAATTAAATCTGTATGAATTCAGTCTCTATTTGCTAACAAGATGATTAAATAAAAAGGAAAATTATGAAATATAGAAGAGAAACTGGAATTTCACGAAGCCCATTCTAATCCACAAGGAATATTTTCAAGAACATTGAAGTGCAAAATAGATAATAATAATCCTAATAAAGCGTATATTCATTTTGACAAATGAAAATAGAAGATATAGCTTTGAAGATAAAATATTCATTTGGTCATAATTTACTTTCATGAAAAAAGGTAGAAAGAAATAGAAGCATATAATGAAATCATTTATTTCATTTATTAATATTCTTTGAAACTGAAGTTCTACGAACTAAAATTTTCAATATTGTTCATTATTTTTTAAATTTTTTATTCGAGCACAAAAGTCTTAGAAATTTTAATTTATAAAGAAAAGTGTATCATTTGGTCATAATAAAATAATTTTAATGGTATATACAAATAAAAAAACTGCTTAAAATTTAAATAAATATTTTTTGATTTTTAACCCTTAACTTCCCAAGTTTTTAAAATTCTATGAAAAAATTATATCAGCTAGTTCTCAAGTAATAATAAAATGGAAATATATATATATATATAAATAAGCTGTTTTAAATTGGTTTTCAGTCATTTTTTTGCTTGTTGCAGAAGTGCAACATTGAGCAGTAGTGCTGTAAATTACAAAACTTTTTTTTATATGAGGATTTTATTATTCATTGTTATAAATTGCTTTAGCCTTACATATAAAGAAAATTTTTAAAGCAGCTATTGATTTTGTTGTAACAAAGTCCTACTTTACACTTTTTGCACCCCAAATCCATAATTTCTCTTGGGAGCGTGTCATCTCCATGGAATTTTATTACTTCTTCATTCAATGAATAGGTTTAAATTTTCCATAAAAAATTCCTTCACAATGTTTTATTATACTTAAAAGTTAAATTTATAAAAGGCTCTCTGACTGAAATATTTCTATCTAATTTATTATCATCGGATTTTTTTATATTCTGAATTGTATTTTGTGAACGAATACTATTTTCCCAGTCGCTATACGAATCTTCATTAAATGGTACACAATCAAGTAAAAATCAACATCATCATCAGAATATTTAATACCATCCTCACTTAATTCGTCCGAATTATTCATAAATCTATAAATTTCATCTTGGGTTAGTATAAACTTTTTGGCCATGTCAAAATGTTAACCAAAGACCAATGTTGCAGACCTTTAACATATAATTAAAATAAAATTTCTTTCAAACTTTTTCCATTAGAAAATCAAAATTACTTTTAAATTAACATAAAATGTTTAAATTTCTTACCTGATAAGTTATTTTGTAAATAAGCAAGAGGAAGCATAAAATATAACGAATTTTTTTATAGCAAAAACATAGTTCTTGAGGTATTAGAAATTTTTATAATTGCGATTTCTGGAAAAAATTTACTTCCATCTAGTGACAAAATTAGCAGGTATTTCGTTGCAGAAATCTTTTTTTCTCAGATAAGTGATTTGTAGGTAATTAAAATATATATTGAGTCTGTTGAATTAAAATAAATCATATGCTACGGAAATGCAACAGTGGGAAGTTAAGGGTTAATGTACTATATATTAAAATGATATTAAAATGTTTGAAAACTCAAACGTATATGTACATCACACTCTAGCATTCCACTGTATTAACTATGAATATATATAAGAAGCTGAAAACAATACCAAACATTCTATTCTAGAAAAAACTGACTAGTTAAACTAAAAACGCAGAAAAATTTTCCACGAAGAATTATTGGTCAGTTTGGTAATTACGAACAATGATTATATGATGACTTATCTTACAAAAACGATGCACCCAAGCAAGATACAACATCACATTTAATACCCTGGACAGTTAGACCTGGCTCATACAACATTAAATTTTTACATTCAGTGAATTTGTTAATTTTTTGATTTACATTCCAGTTCGATCTTTTTAATTCTGAAGCAAGCATTTTTGACTACCGAGATCTAAATAAATAAATAAAATAATAAAAATAAAAACATTTGAATGTGTATTCTTAATTTTTATATATAATATTTTGCAAATATATTTATCTTAAATTGATATTTCACTTCATTAGTGGCAATTAGTTGTTTTTGATTAGCCTTAATATTTTAGAAATATTTCTACATTTCGAAATTAAAGTGCTTGTCAGTGAAGTAGTCTTTCTTGATTGATTTGATTTTATTTGTTTCGTAATTTTATTAAAATACGAGGATGACACCTGTATTGGACCTTCTTTCTCCACACTTTCACATCATACCAACTTGAGGATTTTCAGGCTGGACAGATTTCATTCAGAACCATGACCTTTCGGCTACCATGGCCACAAAGTGCTTCAAGAGAGACTTTAGTTTTGTATCATTAGATACGATTCTTTATAAGATACTTATTCAAATTATTTGTGTTTATATTTTTCTAATGGAATAAGGAAGGTAGTGTGTGTGTTGAAAGAAATTTTCTGAATTGAAGTACGCTGGGAAGCACAACGAACTTCAAAAAAAATTCTAAAGAGTTTCTTTATTACCAAACATGTTTCTCAAACTTGTGACTTCATTCATTTATCTCAGAGACAATGTTCATAACAATTAGATTCAATAAATGTCTTTTCATTGAGGAATACAATTAATAAACACGTTCTAGGTTATAGTTATTAATAATGGTGACTGTAAAGGTGACAATAAATTGTGAAAAATTCGTTAAATACTGCTAAGAGAATATGCAGCCATTTTAAACGATTAAATCAAATCTTTGGTATAACCTTTTGGATTTCAGCATTAAAATTAAAATATACGAATTATGTAATATGATTTATAACAATAAAGAACTTAATATGTCATATATTCCCTTTACATGATTTAATCACCTTCCTCTTCCACACTTCAGCAATTCAAGTTAAAGCATTAAATAAGAATAATAACGTTAAAACGTATGTAATTTATTTTATCATAAAAACAGCATGTTTCAAAATTTGCTGTACTTGTAATAATCTAAATGCATTCGAATTTTTTTAGAAAATTATTCCTTTATTGTGAATGTAATATTTTATCGAGAAATATTCAGTTCATTTTCGTGAATTGAAACTTATTTTAAATGGTAAACTAAAAAATACTGCCATTTCACAATGATAATTCATATTAAATTCCCCTATGTTAAGACATTTTGAATTCTTAAATAATGTTAAATAAAGTAAATGGAATTTAAGATCTAAATAATTTAGTTAAAAATTTGTGCAGTTTAGTAATAGAAAATGGGACAAATTTAGCTGAAACTACGAATTTCTTTAAGAAAATCTTAGATATAATTTATTTTTTCTAAGAGTAAATAAAGGCGAAAATAATTCATTCTAAATGCTGAAAATATTTTTGAAGATCACCTAAAGTAAATAACTGAAGTATGAATTTATTTTGATCAGAAATCTGTGGAAATTCTGAAAGATGCATGCACATAAAATTCAAGTTAATGCTTGCTAAGAGAGGATTTTGTGATCAAATGTACGAAGAAAATGTTTATGACCCGTAAAATGCAAAACATTTTTCGTTCAATCAAGCACGGGAAAAAGTTTTATAGCATAAAAATATCTTACAGTTCCCGTTTATAAGTAGAATATTTAACTGAGATTGAGTTTCATAAGCATGGTAGATTCAAATGCTTCTTTGTAATGAATTTTCCAAGTATACGTTTATTTGTATCAAATATAAGGATTAAAAAGCAAAATGGAAAAATATATTTCTAAGTAACGCATAGGTTATGGACACACTTCTTTTTTAATAGTTAATTATATATTTCAGCTTATTTATTTGTTTCTTGCAATCTGCTTCTATTTTAGAGTACGCCTTCTCTGTAGAGGTAAAGAATAAAAAAAATTAAAATATCTTATAATTAACAATTTTTCTGATGAGCTTCTTCAGTTATCATACAAATTAGATTGAATTTAATGTTGATACCACACAATAATAACACGTTTACACAATAGTAAACACTTCCTTTACAGCAATTATTACAAACTATTTCACACTTATTGATAACTAAATAAAATATTCGGTGTTTCTTCGGAGATAAATGTTGTTTAATGAAACTTCATTCTCCGATCAAAATATAAAGTACAGATGCAGGAAATTTTAAAATTCTCCCTATTTTTCTTTTTCAATTATAATTTAATTCCGAGGTATATGCTACTAAAGAATCGGACAAACTTTCGTTTTTCTTATTGCGTTAGTTTTAATTGTGAAATAAACATGTAATGACCAGTCGTTTCTTGAATTTATTTGAAATGACACTAAAATAGTAACAACTATTTGTAATTTCAAAATTTTTCAGCCCATTTGTGTGTGTGTGTGATTTACATTGCCGAATAAATAATAACTGAACATTCAGGACAGCGATTGCGCTTAGAATAACTATGTAGACAGAATATACTTCAATCCCATATTTGCTGATGTTAATTTTAAAATTGTTATCTTTTAGTATAGCTATAACATTCTTTCAGTTATACTCCTTTTAATTTTTACAAAAGCAATATTACCTTATGTTGAATAATTAAGGCAATACACCTATAAAATATAAATTACAATGCATTTGTAAAGAAATATTTACAGCTTGTATGATTATTATTTAGGTATTTACTCAGTATAGGTGAATATGTTGTTCAATACATGTTTGTATGCAAAACATTATTATTCACAGAAGCTATTATGAGATATTCTTAATTAGCTAATGTCTGGAAATTTAATTTAATTTTCTCTATTAAACTTTTAAAAATAACACTTATTTTATTCAGAAGTTACTTGATTGTACAAATTAAATACTTTTGAATTATACATACATACCTAAAGCCATGTAATGAACTTTAATTAATGAACTTAATTAGTTTATTTTTACCGATAGCATTTATTCATAAAATATTTTACCTTATCCTTTTATGTATGTTATATGTAAATAATTTGAACCATTATTGAATAACAAGCATTAGGTGCACTACCCCCAAACACCAATATATACATTAATTTTTCTATTCTGCTGTTGGAAACTTTTAGAATAAAGTAAACAGACTGCTTATGTCTAAACGGTCTGTAATTATTTTTTTCAAAAGTACTCTGAAAAGACAGTATGAAGCATTATCTGTCTTATTACTGAATTTTATTTTATAGAGTTTCAAATATGTGACTTCGGAGAATATCTCACATTTTAAAGTTTAAACCTGAACTATTAAAACATGTGACACAGTACATAAGCCAGTAAATAAAAAAAAATGAACAATTGTTAAGGTATCAGACTACGTTCGGAAAACAATTTTAAAAAAGCACATAAATGGATACTTTTCATGATATTTAGTGTCATTAGATTAGAATGCATGTATAAAATTGTTTTAAGGACATTATGACAAAAAATATTTAAATACAAAATTTTGGCAAAAAATTAACTCAGAATAACCTTTTTTCCAAATGTTCTCCTTTTGTAAAAAATGCTTCTATTGTATTAATATCTCAGACTTCTGTACAGAGGCTCAACTATGATTTTTGAAAAATTCACATTATTTTCAGAGTTACAACCATTTGAAATAATTATCGGCGTATTTTCTTAAAATTTCTCCCTCTGTTTTCGTAAAACATGGATAAACCGACTTCCAAGTTATGCGTTTTAAAAATTCTAGTTGAGCCTCTGTACAGAGGTCTGAGCTATATACAGGCAAAATATTATTATAATAGAAGCATTTTTCACAAAAGAACTTTTGAAAAGATTATTCTAAGTTAATTTTGTTGCAAAATATTACATTAAATGTTTGTGTTTGTCAAAATGTTCTTAAAAAAATTTTACATGTATTAATCTAAAGTGACACTAAATATAAAATTATCCATTTTTTGCACAAAATCACTTTCCCCAACGTAGTCGAATACCTTAAATGAGTAGCTACGAAATAATTTTCTAATATCACCTACGATTCTCTTAAAATCCGTGAAAATATACTTATCTTTATAAAAGTAGATAATTTTTTTTCTAAAACGAAAGACTTTGTTTAGCCGTTATTTAAAGGAAAAGTTGTACAAATTAAGCAAAATTTCGGAAAGTTTTAGAATTATTATGAAAATAAAGTAAAGTAAAAGATTCAAATTGTGCAGTAAAAGTAATATTTAATTTATTATTAATTTGGAAGTTATGACGTTTGACTACATTTTAGTCATGATTTTGGAAAACTGTGCATTCTTTTATATTTAGTAGCAGTTCAGAATGTGCATATATATACAATTGTCTTAAGAATATTATAACAAGACAAAATTCTTTTAATGCATTTTTTAGACAAAAAATAAAGGGAAAATTGACATAGTTTCAAAACATTTTTTTTCTTATGGAAAATGTTTCTATAATAATAATACTTTGCCTGTACATAGCTGAGAGTTCTATGCAGGGGCTTTACTAGGATTTTTTAAAATAAATTAACATTACTTTCAGAATTACTATCAAATAAAGTAATAACCGGTGTTTTTAATTTCCTTTATCTAATATATTAAAATATGAATAAACCTACTTATAAATTATTTATTTTAAAAATCTTTATTCAGACCCTGTAGAGAAATCTCAGCTTTATAGAGACAAAATATCATTATTATAGCCCTTAAGACCCGAAGTATTTTTATCCTTAAATATTAAATTCTTCTGGTTATTAACACTATATTGACCCCAATGACACAGGAAAAAAAATAATAAAAAATTCGTTCCACCCCTGGAACGTAGGCGGTACGTGCACGATCTTGCGGGTTTGGCTTTATCTGTGATACAGGTCACTTGTGAAATTTTCCATTTTGTAGCTCTAAGTAGATAGAAAAAACAATCTTAATTGAACTGAAAATGTTACAAATAAGGAAATTATTAACGCATAATTAATTATTTTATTAACTCATTATTTATTTACGGTGAAAATTTTTAAAGCGTGTTTTTGTTTTTGACAAGTATAGATAAACATTGCATTTTTCTTAACATGCTATTGAACTGCTTTCGCAGTTTTCAAATCTACCCTTCCAAGTCCTTGAAATGTCATCTACACATCGAAAATGGCTATGCATTTCCGCCTTTTACCCAGTCCATGCAAGGGTAAGAGGCATGACATCTATAGCAGGCAAATTAAAACATTTCGAACATTTTGTGGGAGGAACTACAACACTGTTATCTTCATCATTACTTAAAATACTTTTGTTAGTAGGTGGAAGAATGCTAACGTGCTTCAGCTATCTCTTATTTAAATTTTATGATATCCATTCAAATTTTTGGTGGAATTTTACTTCATATTACATCTTGTTTGCTTTGAAACTAAAAATTTACAACAGCTAAAACAATGAAATGAATGGATTCAAGAGACTTTGATGGTAAATAATGATCAAAATTTTTCTTTTAATTGCAAATATGTCCAAGTTTTTCTTTATCTCTCATCTGAACTTGATTCTCCTTCCAGAAAACGTGATTCATATGTTCTGTTCGCAACATAGTCAGCATCCGAAAGATCACTAAGCTTAGAATCTAGTTTATTCATCAATTGCATAATTTATTCTTGTACGAAAATTCTCTCCTTTTAGACACTTGTAAAAGTTTTTGGTTGAAAGTTAGAACATTATTCCACGAAAAATAATAAAATGTATCAGAAAATTTCCATTTTGCTCAAAAAATTAAAATATATAAACCACACCTTACAAATCCCAACGAAAAACTGAAATGTTTTTGGGTGAGGAAGGAAAAAATATGGATACAGATATATGTGTAAGGCGGCGTGTTTCTCGAACTGTGGGGCTCGGGGCGCGCTCCCCTTAGGGGGCATGACAACTCTATGAGAGGGGCGCGCTCTATGAGCATATTGAAAATCCGAAAAACCAAAGAATATTTTTGAAAAAATTATTAGTTTACTGAAAGTAAATAATATACCTTTTGACGTAGTATAAAAAGTGAAATACACATTTACACTAATATATTACGCTTATAAGTGTATCACTGCTACACAATGTATGTTATAATTAATTTAACAATACTAAGTTAAGATCAAGTTTAATATTTACCAGTGACCCCATGGGATGGTCATATATAAAATTATATACAAAAATTAACACTTATCTTGATTATTTTTACGGTTTATAATAAATTATTTAACCCTTTATATACCGCATTATGATTTACTATTATTTTTTTCATTTAATATTTTTTTTTGACATTGAAAATTAAGGAATATTCAAAAACAAAATACTCAACTTTTGGAAATTTAATTAGAGCTAATAAATTAATTAAAGATATTTAAATGTAAAATTAATTATATACATTGTTCACTTAAAATAAATAGTCGGATCGTTTTCTAAGGTCTTCATTAACATACAAAACAAATAAGACACTTAAATTTTGACATTAACTATTTTTTCGGGACAAAAATTATAATCGTCGCAATCCGCAGAAAATGGCATCAGCTGAAAACGCAATTTCTGCTATAAAAGTATTCGTCTTTCCCGCTAAAATACTCATCATAGAACCTGTGCTGTCATATATCTTGGAAGAGTGGATTTCAAAGAATATTCCTGCTAAGTATCGTCAGAGCATTCGTAAAAATGGTTATTCTATGTAATTTTAAAATGAGTGGTACTTATAAGTACCGTCGATAGATAAAGGGTTAAATGCGGATTAAAAGTTACACGATTCGCTTCCCAATGCCAACCGTTTTCCACATAGGCGTACATATGTGATATATTGGAGAAAGGAGATGAATAAAGCTGCAAAAATAATCCGAAAAAAGTAAATCCTTCGCAAACATTGTCAATGTCCTTTTATTGCATTCCAAAGCCTTCAGAATAATTTTATAGATAGCAGCGCACAGAAAAGATCGCAATTCGGAACCCTCCCACTCTCTGAGTCAACAAAAGTAGCATGCTTGCAAAACTAGAAGTCTGTAGATCTAATTGCTAAGAAAAAGGAAACTGTAATTTTACTTAAACAGTCCTGTAGTCACCTTTGGAATTCTATTTACGCAAAACCGTTTCTTAACGGAACTTTACTCAATAAAAAGAAACATGTTCACGCAGTTTAATGTCTATAAATCTAATAGTTCAAAAACGTAAACTTTATCTATAGGGCCCTCGTAGCTCCCCTCAAACTCTTTTTATCTGTTGATTTCCTCAAAACCCGTTCTTAGTGGATATGTACTCAGGAGTACATATCCACTAAGAACGGGTTTGAGGAAATTGAATTCGAAAAAATCAATTTTTAGTGAATGCTTATTCAACTGAAGAAAAATATTTTCCCAAGTTTCAAGCTGTTAAGTCTAATTTTTGAAAAAGGTGTTCTTTTTATTTATAACTCCGTGACCCCAACAAACTCCCTTGTCAGTTACATAGTCTACATAGCAAAACAAACACTTTTTGAAATTTATTTTCTGGGTGTACTAGTCCAGGAACGGGAAGCTTCATATAAAAAACCGCCCAAGCAACTCAATCCATTGGAAATTGATTTTCACAAAACACCTAATTAGCGGATCTCTACAAAACAAAAGGAACATGTATGCCAAATTTCAAGTATGTAGGTCTAATAGTTCCAGAGATCTCGTGATTAGTGTGTGAATGTTTTGTGAGCGAGTCGATTTTTTTCCTATGTATGCATATACATTACGTTTATTTTTTTAAAAAAATTATATTTATTAATAATTTTATCTCTATCGAAGAATATCCTGATAATCTAAAAATATATTACCTCTTGGATATTTTTATCATGAAATATTTCTCCATTACGCATACAATTAAATTTTAAAAGTAGATATTAAGTGCGTTTTACTGAAGATTTTAGTAAACTGCACTTTTAGTGCAAAGTATCAATATAAATCCTAACGACTGCGAGTTCAGTCCCATATTATAACTGATGAAAAGGAAAAAGGAAAAAAATGTTTTACATAGTTTAGTAGCATTCTATAGCAAGAAAATATACTTATTTGTATTTAAACTGACCTAAAGAGTAAGCTACTTATACACTGAATTAGCCATATGTGTACAGGGATGAATCTGCATGATATATCGTGACATTTTTATAAATAGATAAAGCGGTAAAAAGAGACTGGATGAAAGTACCTTCTCTATCCATACGAAAGCATCACGTTTCTTTTTCCACTTCCTATACACGAAACTTGGGGACATAAAGGTCGCACGGAAACTGCAATGGAATAGCAATGCATGATTATGTGATAATAAATATAGATTCTTCCCTTTTATCCTTCTAAGGAATGCAGCGTTCGGGAACATAAAGGAAAAAATACTGCGCAGAATTTCAGTATCTAAAGTTTAGTAATTCATGAGAAAGATACCAATGCATTTCAGTTGTAAGGTGAAGAGAATAAAATTTTTCAGATTTTCAATGGTTGAATGATTTGAATTTATCGTCTAACGCAAAAATAAAATACTTCATTTTGGTTTTTATTTTTATTTTTCTGTACACTTGCATTGTATGTCAGCAAATATTTTAGTACAATTAGTGTGATTGAAAAAAAATGATATTATTCTAAAAGAAACAAAAAAAGAAATGGGTTTTGTTGAAAATTTAAGAGAGTTTATTATATACCTTATACTGTTGTGCAATTCTTAAAGTAACATTCAAAAATCGTATTGTCTTTATCTTGATATATAAGGAAACTAATTTATTATTATTTATTAAAGCTTATATTTCTTCTAAAAATTGTTATGGATGTGCCAATTCATTTAACACGATTGTGAAAAGGTGCACTTGAATCGAAAATAAAGAACTAGTTACATTTTATCATGCAGTATCAGTTCCGGTACTAACAAAAGAGATTGAAATAAAAACTACGTATAAATTTAGGTATCTGACAATATGATTATATTTTGTGTGGTGTATGTTAGGTATATACTGTAGTTTCTTAAATTACTAACATCAATGTTTATAAGAAATGTAGTTACATAGATTTTAGTAGTTATGAGAATCTCATTTAATATTAAATTAATATCGTAATAATACTGCTGTAAATAATTTACTCTAAGATTATTATGAATTTCTGAGAATCCTATAAATAATGTATAATATTTTTTTCTTATATTATGTTTATACTTCGAAACAAATATAAGTTATGCGTTAAATGTTTACCTTGATCGTACTTTAGAAATACTATTTCTTTTGAAAACTAATAATTCGAAAATATTAAAATAAAAGGCTTACTCAAGGTGTAATTGTTATTATAGTTGGATTATAAAATGCCCTATTGGGATTCTACATGAACAAATAATAACAAACTATTTTTACAATCGCATGATATGAAATTAGAAGTATCTGTAAGTATTAGATCAAATAGAATTCAACAATTAAAAACACTAAATTTCAATTAAAATTGGAAAACAAAATAAAAAGTCAACTAAATTAAAATGTTATAAATTATTTAAAGATGCAAAGCAGAAAATATATACAAAAGAGACACTACGTAATAAAAGAACAAGATGTTCATCATATTTTTTTTTACAAATTTTGCTCAGGAATTATTAGCAGCATTTGCTCTCTCTCTCTCTCATGGTTCTAACTCCTACATAAATATTTCTAAGGGTGACTCAAATAATCTTTGGAAATTGTTTTTAAAAAAAATATGAAGTCATTTTATAAAGAAATCTCATTTTAGAAAAGATGCAATGGAACTCATAAAATAATGTGAGTGAACAAATATATCATTGCTTTGATAATATTGTTCAGCTCTTGAAAGATGCATTATTGCTATATCTATACATATGTGCATCCTAAGCACCCATATGTATTTGATATAATACATTGAAATAATAATGCATCTGCAATTTATTCGACATCTTCATCTGCCGCATATGCGTTAACAGTATTCCCAACTGCCTCACAAATTACATTTAAAGCTCCTCTATATCAATAGGCTGACACCTTAAATTCTCACCGCTACTTTTTAGTGAAAAATGTAGAATCTATCGAAAAATACTTTTATTCTTTTTCTCATCGAGAAAGGAAACTCTATAAAACTCCATCTGAATTACGAATAGCAAAAAAGGAAAGCCCCTTTTTACATTCAAAACGATACATTGCCAAGTTTAAAGTGCCTCAGTACCGAATACAAATAAAAGCTGAAAAGAAAAATTTCGAATCGCCGCATACATTTAGTTTAAGTAACGCTTTGAATACGTGCCCTGCCTAACAGAAAAAGGAATCACCAACTTTTAGGTGATTTACGCGTTGACATGCAGTAATTCCTACTCCGATCAAATTTAGTGTAATGGTAACTTAGTTATACCCATCCCGGATTATTTCTGTCCCATCCAATTATTTCTCTTTAAATAAGACTTTTATCAGGAAAATGAGAGAAACTTTGGGGCAAGGGCTGCTAGTTTTCGAAGTTCTTTCAACTCCGATGCAATTGCATGGATACTTTGTTAATTAAAATGCTGACAGACGCAGATAATGCTGACAGGCACACGTGTAGAAAGTTCCGACGCTTGTTAAAAATTCAACACATCCTCCTTTTCTAAAGACAGTATTTATTTCTGAGAAATGGAAAAGCTTATTTCGAATTTCTTTAAAATAATGATTATTTTAATGATCTCGTGTTTTTGGTTGTTTGTATTAATGTTAATTGTGCAAAATTGAATAAGATAATAAATAATGGTTTTCATTGTACTTTTTTTTTTAACAGAACAATGTTTCGGTAAGCTGATTTAAACAACTTTAAAAAAAATGGTTTTATGAAGTATTCATTTGTTTATTCACATCATTAAGCCATATTATTTGGGTAGTTTAGGTTTTGTAATATATATATATATATTAGTTTCATCGTTTTGAGTTCAAAACCATTTTTTCTTAATTCGTCGCCGTGCGTATACTTATTCCTTACAATAGCATCCATGCAAGACCGTTGACAATACTTAACGAGATAAAATGTAATATCATTTGTTAGTTGAAATAGAAACACTAACAGTGCGAAAAAAATTTTTAATTTAATACTAATATTAATTTAGTAGTTAAGACTATTTAGACTGTGTGTATGTGTGAGTGTGTTGGTATGAATACATGTATTACACAAGAAAATATTTTTATGTAAAAATTCTGAGGGAAAGGCTTTATACAGCTGTAAAAATACTTTATATGATATATAAATATATATATATATATACGTTTTGCTACTAAATAGTTAATTTTATAAAAAATTATGTAGTTTTGTGCAAAAAAATTTAAATCCTTTGTCTTGTTTATTCCTTAAAAATTTATTAATGCCTAATTAATTACTGACTAATAATGACGATTCCACGCAACTTTATTTAAGTCATTACTTATGTTTTTATAAAATTTAATGACTCTCTACAGCGGCTTGAATGCCTTTGTTTTGTTTCATTCATGAATGCATATGTAAATTCAAATAAGTGGCTTGTAAATGTTTGATTAAGTTTATGCAAATGCAATATTTGTTGATAAAAAAGCTTTATGTTTTCGGAAATAAGAAAATAATGGAAACAATAAACAATTCTTGAAAAATCCAGCCTACCATTGTTTCACATTTCGTAACTAAAAAAATTTGTTTTCATATTTGTGGAACAACATAATAAATTATTCATGGTTCTTATTTATTCTGTTTAAAAACAGAGATAAAAAGTAATTTAAAAGTAATAATACGACGAAATGTTTCTGAAATTACCCCTTAAAATTGCCTGCTGAAATTTATGTAAGGCTACTAAAACTGCAAATGTTTGTACAATCAGAACATGCAATCACTTTACAAAATTTGAGAAACATGGGTATTATTAAAAATTTAAATTTTAATGTTATGGCTTTTTTTTAACATATTACGTTAGATATGAAAATTTTTTAAAAAAAAAGAACAAAAGTCCCCAAAACGTTTTTTTTTAAAAAAAAAAAAAACTTTAAAATACTAATCAAATGAAAACGTAGAGCAGATGAAAAGAAACACATTTGGAAATAAAATGAAAATAAAAATAGCATATCTTCTTTCATACAGTCTGGGGCGTACACAAGGTTGGGTTTGAGGTTCAACTCCCCAATAGGTTTTTATTTTTAACCTTAGAGATTACCATTCTGAGCTTTTGTCAACATTTTTCTTAGGATGTAAACATCCTCCACTAAGAGAAGTCTATATGAACCCCTGCATATTGTGTGTATTATCTATTCATTATTAATTTTTAGAACATCAAAAACACAGATATTTATTTCTTCAATAATTTAAAATTTCTTTGCAAATTTATTAATTTTTGAAATAAAACAAAAGTGTAAACTTTTAAAATTTAGAAATTGTTCAACTTTTCAATATAAAGATTTATAATTTTCTAAGGTACTCCTTTCAAAATATGGTTCAATGAAAAATTTTTATAGAAAATACAAGGTAACTGACCAAAAAGAGGTAAACCTAAAGGAAGCTTTGCTGGATAAATGCAAGTGTACCACATTACGCATTACATTGTATGAGAAATAAAATAGAGTTTATACGTAATGAACTTCGATCTTTATAGATTACCCCACATTAGAATTTCATTTGTGACCAAAAAGAGTGCTTTTCAAAATAAAACTCTTTTTAACAATTTACAATAAATATATTAATAATGAAGTTTATTAACCGCGATACAGCGGGGTTTCTACCCCCAGCAACAAGAAACACTTCAGGATTCTAAAGAATGCGCAGAAAACGATTTTTCTGTAGCTGCACATTTTATGTCGTTGAACCTTAGGCTAATGAACCCTTTTTTCTGAATTTGTTGGAATTAATGCCCTTTAAAAAGTTTATCTAGGGGCTGAGAACTCCGAGAAGTTGAGCATTTGCATACAGTCTGCTCTGAATGTTTTGGAAAAATGATTAAAATATATTTTTTCTACCTTTCTACTATCATTATCTCATTAATTATAAAGTATATTTGTACTTTTATATACGTTTTATACTGGTTTATGAAAAAATATAAAATTATGTGTTTTAAAATGAAAATTTTGTATGTTTAGTTTAAATTAATGTTAGTCTCATTTGTATGCAATAAATTTAATAATTTTATTTGTATATACAAAACTTTCTACTTTATAATTTGTATGTAATGACTTCTTTTTAAATTAAATACAAGTGTTAAAAGTTTGGGTGTCTCACAACCCGCGGTAACGACGTAAGAAAACAGGCGATGATCGCGGTTAATTGTTTGGCTTACACTGCATTTCAAAATTATTATTATGTCCACTAATGTTCCTGTTTTCATGTATAATTTTCTAAATAAAACTTAAATTATTTGAAATCTCTCATTCTTCTATGATTAGAATTGTGAAAAAAAAATTAATTTCAAAATAGTTGAAAATAAAGTGTTTTTTCCCCTGAAGTAAACAATTAGTGAATACTTTTTTTTTAGTTTGTTGTTAAGTTTGTTCATAATTTTAACTAAAAATAATCTAAAATATGTCATAAATTGCAAAAACACTTCATATGTTTTGGTTCAGATATTCCTTTTCGTGTACGTTGCACAAATTATAATTCGTTAAAGATTTTAGGTGAATACTTTACTTATTTCTTTCAGATTTAAGTGATATTTTTAGTGAAGAATTTTTAATTAATTCATATTTTCGTCAAATGTGTTGGTCATCAATCACCAACTTTCTAGAAGTTTATGATTAAAAAGTATTTAAGTTAAATAAGGAAGATAGGTATACATATTACATTATTGGAATTTATTTCATTTAATCTACTTTGTTTTAAATTTTTTGTATTTAAGTTCTCAATGATTAAAAATATAAAAACTTTTTTAAGTCATCCAGAAATTTATGCCGATTTTTTTTTCATTAGGTAGCAAAAGGTCAAGTATAAATATAACGGAAAGATTGAAAACGAATGATATGCGTATGTATTCTAAAAGAAAGTACTTCAGACACATTTGAAAAATGCTTTGATTACGATGTCATTTATTTTTGGCAGTTTTACATTCCTTGAATACAGAAGAAAACAAAGTACATTAATGGAATTGAATGTTCTTCTTTCCCTTGACTGAAAGACAAAAAGGCTACACAAGTGGCAAACAGGAAATGCGTTGCTTGAGGAATAAGTACCGTAATTGAAAGAACTATAAAAATAATTTGTAAAGCTTAAAGTTGATGATTTCAGGCTTGACGATGAGGAACATCTGGGGAGGCTTTTATCTCACGATGAAGAATGGCGTTAGTACTGATCCTGCATTAGGCTCAAAATATCAAAATATCTAGTAATTTGTTAATCTTTACTATATAAACCCTTTTAAAAGGGATCCGACTACGTTCGGAACCGTGATTTAAAAAAAGGCGCATAAATGGATAATTTTATTATATTTAGTGTCACTGAGATTAGAATACATGCATAAAATTGTTTGAAGGACTTTTTGACAAAAAAAATTATTTAAATACAATATTTCGGCAAAAAATTAGCTTAGAATAACCTTTTTCAAAATGTTCCCCTTTTGTGAAAAATGACTCTATTATAATAATATTTTGCTTGTGTATAGCTCAAACCTCTGTACAGAGGCTCAACTATGAGTTTTGAAAAATTCACATTATTTTTAGAGTTACAACCAATTGAAATAATTATCGGCGTTTTTTACTTAAAACTTCTCTCCTCTGTTGTCGTATAAAACATGGATATAAACCCACTTCTAAGTTATATAATTCAAACATTCTAGTTGAGCCTATATACAGGCAAAATATTATTTTAATAGAAGCATTTTTCACAAAAGGAGAATATTTTGAAAATGGGTCATTCTATGTTCAGTTTTTGTCAAAATATTGTACTTAAATAATTTTTTAAATAATTTTTAATTGTAATACTAGTCTTAAAACAATTTTATATACATTTTCTAATCTAAGTAACACTAAATATTATAAATATTATCTATCTAATCGCTTTTGCAAAATCACGGTTCCGAACGTAGTCGGATACCTTAAAGTATATGTCCCGTTCACCCTGATTTAACGGAGAAAAATAGGAAAGGTTGCATTTTATTTATGACTCATTCCACAAACACAGCGATCATTTTTGAAGCAAATACGGCTGGAGGGAAATGGGGATGTTGCGCAAAAGTGTTCTTGGGGAATATCGCAACTCCAAAAGCAAATGTTTTTCGAAGAAGATAGTGTCTTGCGGGTCGGAAAGGAATCTTACATAATGAGTTTTTACCAAACAAGACCATCAAATGTATTGCCCCAATTATACGAGTTAAGAACAGTAAAATGAAAATAACGCTTATAAATAGTGTATTAAAATAACATCATACTTCATCAGGACAAATCAAGGCCTCCTGGACATTTGACAACTCGAACAAAAATAGCTTGGTTAGAGTACTCTACCCAGTTTAACATTTTCATCAGACCTCGCTCTCTGGAATTTCCATCTATTTCCATCTTAATAGTATGCTCTTAATGGAAAAAACCTCAAATCTTTTGGGAAGATAAAAACATGCAGAAAATTATTTCACTGAAAAACCTGAGAGGTTCAGGAATTACGGAATTTCCAAGTTGTCTGTAAGATTGAGTGAGAGAGGTTGTGGATTAGAATATAACATCTATATAACTTAATTAATGTATACCAAAATTTAAATGGTTACATTTAATTGTTTCTTCAAAACCTCCATAAACTTTCCGGACAACTCAGTAAATAATTTATATCACGAACAGGGTACTCTTAAATTCTAAAATTCATATTTGCTACAGATGAAAGTATTTAGTTTCAATTCACATTTCTTTAATTTTTTTATTCTTAAAAACCATTAAAAGGGTAATGAATAACTTTTTTAAATTTTTGCTGGGACAGTTCGATATAAAATATTTAAAAAACAGTAATATTACTTCTTTGTGAAGACTTTCAAGTTGCGCAAATAAACATACATATCTGAAACAGATCTCTAAATAAGAACATTGGGACGATTTTATTTTCAAAATCAATATTTATCAAAATGTGTACATGGAATATAAATACAACGATGAAATCAATACTAAATGCGAGTTCACGCTATTATAAAGCAAGGAAATTTAAAAATAGGTCTGCACTGCTGAGCACTAACACAACTTGTATTTAAATATTTTCCCGAGTTCTCTTTTTCAGGTTGATGTTTACGTATTTCGAGACTAAGTTCCATAGTTTGACTTGATATTATTCTTTCTAGTTTATACAGATGATATACTGGGCTCTCATACATGAATTATTCGGATAGATTTCGGATTCTTTGTTTGTAAATGCTTGGAGTCTTAAATATGGATTCAATATTTTTGTTTCGAATTTTGCACTCAAGAATTTTATTCTATTCCCCCATTTAATTTCTCTTCCTGTGATTCCTTGCTAATAATGTAGTATTGGATATAGATCTTTCAATTATGCTGCCTGTTAAGCAGATGCAATAATTTTTCAACATTTGGTTCAAAAATGTTTTACAATAATTCCTAAGACAGTATTAACTGCAAACTTAATAAACTAGTTTTCCTTCATTTTTAAATACTGTAATTAAAACATTATTTTACCTCTCATTAAAAACATCCTTCTGAGCTATACAACGTGTTATTTTTTTATAACAATTTTTTTTTAAAATATGGTTGAATTTCTTTGTATCTGCAGATTTGATAGTTTGAAATAAATGACTAAAAACAACTAAAATGATATTCAAATATTTTTTTTTTGAAAATTATGCTTAAATTCAGAAACAAGTGTAATCTCAGTAACATTACTTTTTGTATTACTTCTACTTATTTTTATGCTCAGTATTTAAATACCATCTTAAAGTTCCAATTTTCTTTTACAATTTTATTCAATATTCTTAGTGCGTTATTCATATATGTAAAATTATTTCTCTCTCTCTTTTTCTTTCTCTCTCTCTTTGTTTTTATCCCTTTCTTTCATTTTCTTTCTCTATTTTCCTTTATGTAAACTTGAATTATCTGCATTTTTGTATGTTATTGAGCTTATGTTAATTACGTAAGTATAGTACAATATCAACGAACATGTCTCAAAATGACTTTTAAATGTTTATAAAAAAAAGGCATTTGCATTAATACAAATAAAATAAACGTTCAGTCCGAGTTCAAAGCATTAGTCATAATTAAAAATAGTTCTTATATTGCAAATGAGAGATGAAAATGAAAAAAAAATGAACGAAAGTATTTTTGTATAGATAAATCATTTCTTACTTAAAAATAAGAGGTGTCAGGGGTGAAAATATAGACAATTTCTAAACAGATATAATTCTTTTAAATTTAAAATAAATAATTCAAATATTTTACACATTATTTACAAAAATTATGGTTTTAAAAAAGTATAAAATGTTTGAAATATAATTATAATTTTACAAATTATAAGCATATGAAAATAAATAATTTTTGTAGTAAATATTAAGTAATTTTTTGCGTTGCGCATGCTATTTTCTAAAATAGTAGCCTTTCATGTATAAAACTTTAAATAATTACAAAATGTATCAAACTCTTTAAGCCCTACTTAATTTAGGAATAATATACCTTTTGTATTTCAAAATATTTGAAAAAATATTGAAATTTAAAAAAAAAATTAAAATGTAATTTTTTTTTAAATATAATTTATTATTCTATTTATATAAAAAAAACTGCAGTGTAATAAGGTTACATTTAACTTTATAAATCAGTGCGAGTATAATTAAAGCTACTATTTTAGAGAAAATAGCTTGCGCAACGTAAAGCTTAATTAATATTTCTTACAGAAGTGTTTCTTATTTTCATATGCTTATAATTTTTTAAATTATGATTATATTTTAAACATTTTACACTTTTCTGAAGCCCCGTTCTTTTATAAATAAAGTGTAAAAGATTCGAATTATTTACTTTTGATTTCAAAGAGTTATATATATTTGAATATTGTTTAAATTTTCAGCCCTCTAGAGAAATTTAACACCCCTGAGACCCCTTTTAACTTATTTTCCTGTAACTTCTCTTTTATCTCTGTCATATATTTTACAATAGTAATTTCGATTTAAAATGCTTCTTTTTCACTCTATGAATTTCAGATCCCACTGGAAGTATTCCTCCAAGAATTACAAGTGGAAGACCAGGAATCTTGATAAGAGAAGGAGAAAATGCCGAAATTCCTTGCACTGCACAAGGCTATCCAGTACCCCAATATATCTGGTATCGCAGAGAAAATAATCGACTCATGCCTCTGATAATTGGAGATCAAATGATGCTAGTTAATGGTAGTCTTTTTATTGAACGTACTAGAGCTCAAGATTCGGGAAAGTATGTTTGCACCGTTAATAATAGTGTTGGGGAAGTGCGTGTGGAAACTGAGCTTACAGTTTATGGTAAGTATTTTTTTTCTTATTTAAAGGATATTTTCAATCTTTTGAATAAAGTTCAAACTCTAACGGTTCTGTAATATATTTGAAATAATGGAAGAGTTTAAATACATCTAAGCATCGATTGTAATAAATAAAAACTTGTGTATATAAATATATTTTTGAAATTAAAATGCTTAAGAACTTATAAAAAAAAAAGATGTTACAATGTTTTTATGTCTATTACATTTTTGTATTTATATTATGAATTTAAGAATGCAAAATATTTCTTCAAATATAAGGATATTTTTTAATGTAATTATGTTACTTCATTTTTTCACAAATTACGTCTAAGAAATCGAATAAAAGCTATTGGTTGAATGTACTGGACTGAAAGTTTTAATTAATGAAGTATTATGAGAATTGTTAATAATATAATACATATTTAAATAGAAAATCAGGTTAAAGAGCCTATCAAAAATAAATTTAATATTTTCGTGGTTTGAATATTTGTTGCTTATTTAAATTTAAGGGGACATGGTACGATTTACGCAAAAATTTTTAATTTAAGGATTTTTAATATTTTTGGTTGCCTCCTATGTATGTACACTATGTTAAACATATTTTGTGCTCAAAATTTCATAAAAAGCTAGCCATGTAATTTTTTAAGGAAAAACTTGAAATTTTGATGTGATTTTAAAATGCTACTCCTCCTACAAAAATTGACATACACGCATGAAATTTGATTTGCAAGTACATCAAACTATGTATAATAAGAGTTGGTATGGTTTTTCCGTTAACGTGATTGGTATTCTTACAATACTTATTCTTATGAATCTTTATTGAAAATTCCTTAAAAAATGTATAAATTCTGAGTTTAATTATTTTAAAAAAAATAAATTTTGCTTTGATTCAAAAATTCATACCAACTTTTGTTACATGTACTATTGGGAATAGGTAAAAAAATTTCAAAGCATTAGGCGCAATAGAAAAAAGCCTTAGCATTTTAAATGAAGACAAAATAGTTTATTTTATCTTTCTGAGATACGGCAGTTTTAAAGTTTTGATTTGCCATAGGGATGTGAATAAAAACGAACGTAAAAGCTATCATAATTCTGCGTTTTTTAAGTTTAGAGCTTTCAAATTTTGTGAGGTTATAGAAAAGTATATAAAGAAAAATTTAGTTTAAAAAATTAAATTTGATTTTTTGACCGATTTTGATCAATTGAATCGTACTGTGTCCTCTTAACTTTTCTTTATCCAAGATTTTCTCCCAATGTGATCGAATATTATTTCATAGCATTGGATACAACTTTGTCACTAAACTTAAGTATTTTAAGATAGGTTAGAAGATATATTTCCATAAATTCTTAACTTATTTCCATCGAATCTTGCCTCATTAATTCTTATATCATTATCATGTTACTTTTTCAAGATAAAGCGAATTTCGGACGGTGTGCTAATTCTTATATTAAAGCTTAGAATTTTCAAATTAGATTATTTATAGCAACTGACAAAAAAACTTTATTTTAAGTATTTTTAATTAATTTTTAATTTCCGTAAATTTCCGTTTAAATCAGCATAAATATGCATGTTTGCAGATACGCGTAAATTACCAAAAGAGCTACTTTCGATACATTTCTTAGAGTTTCCAAAAAGAATAGTTTTTAAAAGAAATAATTTTAACCTTATTTTAAAAACATATTTAATTTTTTTAAGGAATATAATTTTTTTAATTTATTTTAGTGAATACCAATATACCCTGAAAAAAAAAACATTCTTAAAAAAATATAGAGAATATAGAGAAATAGCCAAAACCTTTTAAATTTATAAAATAAGCAGAATTGCATCAAACTTAACTAAAATATTTATGGTTCAGAGGTTTAAAATAATATATCTAAACATATCAAATTATAGCTCTAAGAAACATTTCATTGCATGACGTTTATAACGGTTATTTCAGGGAACCTGTCTGTGTCTCTGATCCGGCTCAATTGACGACTGAGTCGGGTCGCTCGGCCACTCTTAACTGTAGC
Organism: Trichonephila inaurata madagascariensis; assembly: GCA_019973955.1. Taxonomy (NCBI): domain Eukaryota; kingdom Metazoa; phylum Arthropoda; class Arachnida; order Araneae; family Nephilidae; genus Trichonephila; species Trichonephila inaurata. The sequence goes on from BMAV01010985.1 coordinate 77,119, forward strand.
GTCCAGGGCTATCCTGTCCATTCAATAACTTGGTTTAAAGACACTCGCCATCTGGTGACCAGCAACAGGGTACGCTTAATTGCCAACCAAGTCCTTCACATAACTTCCGTCTTGAGGGAGGATCAGGGGATGTATCAATGTTTCGTTTATGGAAGTTTGCAATCTATTCAGAGTGCCGCGCAGATTATCCTATCTGGTAAGTTGTAGATTGGTTGTAAATTGACACTGAGTGACTATGTATCATTTTTTCTGTTTTTCAAGATTTAATTTTAAGAACAACTTTTTATTTAGCCTTTATTTTTATCTATATACTTTTATACAGACATAAACAGTTTACATGAGTAGTATGCAAAACTCTTTTTAATTTTAAATTAGGAACATTTCGACATAAAATATTATGTTAACAGTACATGAAGGTGTCCGGCTACATTTGGAACCGTTATTTTAAAAAAGAGCATAAATGGACAATTTTCATTATATTTAGGGTCATTGATTAAAAAATTGTATAAAATTTTTTAAAGGGTATTTGACAAAAATTTTTAAAAATATTTTTTTTTTCAAAATTAAATTTAGAAAAATTTTTTTAAAATTTTTCCTTTAAAATGTTTCTAAAATAATAATTTTTTTGCTTATAAAAAGTAAAGACTTCTCCAGAGGCTAAATGATTTTGAAAATTCGATTATTTTCAGAGTTACCACCAATTGAAATAATTATGGCGTTTTTTCTTTAAAATTTTTTTCCCCTATTGTAGTAAAATTGGGTAAATCCCTTTAAATTATATGTTTCAAAAAAATTTGTTCACCTCTGACAAGGTTCCGAAAAAATTATAATAGAAGCCTTTTTCAAAAAAAGGGAAAGTTTTTAAAATGGTCATTCTATTTTTTTTGTCAAATTTTTGAACTTAAATAATGTTTTACTATGTTATTCTTAAAACAATTTTATATACGTTTTCTAATCTAAGTGACACAAAATCTAAAATTTTCATTTTTACCTTTTTTAAAATCACGGTTCCGAACGTAGTCGGATACCTTAAGAGGGAAGAAATGACAATTTCCGTAAAATATATTTTTTACACATAATTTATCTACATTACTTGGCATTCAAAAGACAAAACAATGAGAGAATGTTCCAATAGGTGGGAAACTTGCACCAAATCTAGATAAGATGTATAAGCATTACAAGACATATGTGCCGACTGGGTGGAGTAGTTCCTTATGTGATAACTCTGTTAGACTAAGTTTGTGGGTTTGACCCCCCCGGGGTGGATTTTCACAATGCAAAAATTGACAGTATCCTTGCCATATGATTATGCGGCATGTTAAAGACCTTACAGTGCCTGTTTAACTTGGGTGCTCTAAGCATAAATTAAATACCTGGGACAATTTCACATCGTCAGAGCTCAAGTTCTTCCTTTTGAAGAGGAAACTGGTCGTCAAAATTACATTGTGACAATAGGTACCCACCCATATGGTACCTCACTAAAAAGTGACATCAATTCTGTGGAATGTACTAGGTCTTTAACGGTAATTACAAATACACGTCCCATTTAAAAAGACAATGCACATGTAAATTATAGGGCTAGTTAGTATCACTAAAAGAGCTGTAAAATTAGAGAACAGAAAGATGTTTTTTTTAAATAGTGAATTTGTTTTCCCTCTGTTTTTATACGAACTCCAGTATGTCTTGTTTAATAATGTGGAAATGAGCCAAGAATGTTTCTGAATTATTTATTATTGTTCAATTATGGCTTATAGAGATTGTGTGAATTGTCCTTCTAAGAATTTGGTAGTCACGATGGGCGAAATCTAGCCACATTAGTGACGTATGGATTGATTAAGACGTAAGCACTTGTTCAATACGGGAAATGGATTGTATCAGTCACATTAAAACACAGAACATGAGGACAGACATGAGGACAATGGCAAATCGCAAAATATTTTTGATAACAAATTTAGCGATTTTGCAAAATTTAGTTTCTCTTGCGTAACAATCTTGGTCTACCCGTACTATTCCACGTCATCTAAGTACATAAGAGGAGTATTTCAGAGATACGCGTTCACATTGCTTAAATTACTTTTGACACTATGTTGCTATAAAAGTGTGTTAATTTCCTGATCTGGCGGCACTTTAGAGAGATAAACTATGATCCTTGCATTATGCATTTCTACCAGTTCTTCTTTTTTCCTTCCGAGTTGTATGTTTTCGGGTATCATTAATTTTTTTTAGTCATTCTTGTAGGCCTCTAAAGCAACATTGTTGATACACACTCAGGAGAAACCTCAACATTTTCAAAATTTTGGTACTTATCATCATTCTTAACTGCAAATCTTGACCTCAAACCAAATTTCAATAGGAAAATGTGAGGGAATATGAAGCACACTTAGTTTTCTTTTGATTGAATAGCTACCTTGATTTGCTATTCGAACATATGTGGCCAATGATTGGTAAACAATTGGTCCAACATACATTACACGAAACTGCACTACATGAATTTTGACAGCATGGGGAAACATTGTGAGTTGACGTATTCTATGAACACATCCACACAATACTTCTTTCCTTAAATAAGTAATGCCTTAATGAAGCTTGTCGTAGTTATTGACAGCGATGGCTATGTAAAATAGTTTTTCTTCGTATTTCTTATTTATAAATTGTTATTATTTTGATAATTTTATTTTTGCATTTTACACTTTTGTGGTACAATATATTTTTTCCCATCAGTGTGATATAATGTAATAGTTATTTTTAAATTAATGTATATTTTATTGATAATATTAATAATAATTCTAACAATAATGTTTGTAATAATTCTGCATAGTTTAATACTATTTCAACAATATAAAATGTATATATATATATATATATAATTTAAACCTTTCGATATCCCATTTTTAAATAAAATACGGAACCTTTGAATAGCCTAAAAAGAATCAAAATATTTTTTTTTCAGAAATTTAATAGTTTTTATAGATCTATATTGAAAAAACTCAATATGTATATAATTACAACTTATAAAAATTCTATATTCTCTATCAAGTACTACTTAAAATAGACAAACACAAGAATAGAAATACTTATGCTTTATTTGCATTAATATTTATCAAATTTCTAAATTCAAGCACTAAATGACTTTTTTTAAATTTAACATAAATGTTTAATAATTCATTTTAAGAATTTTAAATTAACTTTATAACTAAAATCTTTAAAATTCTCCAATAAAATGTATGATAATGCAAAAAAAAATTAACGTGCAATGTAATGCTGATATCAATGTTATATATTAAATAATTGCCTACTTTTAAATTTGAATCATAGTATTTAATACTTTAATCAATAAATTTATTTTACTAAGATCTAATAATTCCATATAAGTCACTCCCTTTTATAACTCAAACACGTAGGTATATATATATATATATATATATATATATTTCATTATAAATATCCATTCATAATAATTCTCTAGTAAACAAAATTATTGAAAATACTAATGTCTTATGTGAGTAATACCCTACTCTTATTTGATTGTTACATAAATATTAAAATGTTTGAACTATTTTCACATATTATGAAATGAAAAGTCAATTTCAAATTTTAAAGAGTGGCAACAAATATTTATCTTTACCTCTCTCTTAATTGAATAAAATGAAATCATTCAAAAGCAACTAGAACGTATCGCTGCATCCGCAAATTTATTTAAGGTTTAATGGATTTGTTTCCTATTCCAGTTATTTGCGAGCAGAAAGCCTTCCTATTAAAATAAACAATTATTTGAAATCACGAAGCATAGATAACAATCCTTCTTTAACTGAATACGGGTAAGAAAAGATAGTTTTAAAAATGAATTTATTAGCTACGACACATATCTTCGCATTAAAAACTAAGAAGTAACTGTTTGTTATCATAACCTTAATTACAAGATATATAAAAGGCGTGATAATCGAAAATAGAAGTAATCTTATTCATCTTATTACGGAGTTCCCTACAACACTTCTTAATCCCTCTTTTCACATGAGGTTGATTTCAATTCATTTCTTGAAGCGTCGCTAATTAGAAAGGACAACTCTTTAATTACAGGCATATATGAACTTTTTTCACTGAAACTTTTGGTGTAAATAAGCTTACTAAGGATTAAAACCGTTGAGAATCACTTCTACTTATCATGCATTAAAAATGTAACGTAGTTTACCAGCATCCAATTAAAATTAGTTTTTTTTTCAATACTTCTTATTAGAACCTGTAGATACTAATAAAGCAGGGATTAAGATTTTCTCTTCTCAAAAAGTGAAATGCTCTGATTATTATTGCGAATGTGAATTATAAACTGCTAGAATAAGTGTATATGCTTGGCCAAATAATTATTTTCTAAAAAAGGTAACACAAAAAAAGGGAGCATATTAATGAAAACTTTTCTCTGTTAGTTACTTTTTTTTTATTACATATACTATTTTCTTTTACTTAAAAGCTTTTGTTAAGGTACCTGAGAAGAAATATATTTGAAAAAAGAATATTTAAATTCTGTACCTTTGTTGTAATTTATTTCCGAAAATAGCTTTTTGATAGTCACTTTTAAATTAGCCTAGAATGGAATCCTAATTTTTTTAATTATTATTATTGATATGTTTTGGAGAATATTAATAAGCGAGCTTTATAAAATACCAGAACATTTTTTTTACTTCACTTTCTTTCATTAGAATACGAAAAAAGTGTATTTTTAATTTACCAAAAATTTTAAATCATTTTCTCTGAAAGAGTATAGAAAATATGAATTGTGTTTTCCTAAACTCGTCCAGAATAATAAATAAGAATCTTAATCACCAATAATCCTTGACTTTTTTATTATTAAATTTTGATTAACTTTTTTTTAAAAAAAAAAGTGGTTTTAGAATTTTTAGATTAATTTTTAGTGTACACTTATATTTATGTATAAATGATGTGTCAAATCATTTCGTATTTATTTTATTATCATTATGTAAAAAGCTGAAAGTCTGGATTTTGATATTGTGCAATATTTCATAACATTTAAAAAAAATGGCTTACGTTAAATCATTATATTTTTATACAGGCTTCTAAAAATTGTTATTAAGTAGTTTCTCTCATATAAAAGAATTTTTAAAAATAAAACTTCATTCTTGTTTAAACCTACAGTATTCCTAAATAGCGCATTTTCACCGTATAAAGAGACTGATACATGTTTGAGGCTCGAAATCCTGGCGTTAGAAGTTTGAGAGAAGTGTCAGTTCAGTTGCCGTCTTTTTCCATTGTCTGTGGTTTAAAAATAGTTACAATAAGTTACATACACCCAGTAAAAATTTGGGGCATGTTTGTAAAAAATTTAAAAAAAAATTTACTGTCCACTGTAGCCTTAATTGTACATGCTCATCAAAATAGAATGAAACCATGATTAAATTTGAATGGGTAATTTTGGGGTATACACTACCTGAAACTAAAACAAACATCTGTCTCTTCTGCCAGCTAAATCATATTCAACTCGATTAGGAATCGAGCCGAACTGTGATAAATATGGCAAATAACTTCACGCTGCTCCAAATCTATTCAATACATTATCAATCTAAGCGACTAGAGCAGGGGTGTGGTGAACCTTTATATATCAACGTGCCATTTTTTTCTAAAGAAATGCTAAATGAGGTATACACGAGCCGTCAAATAATTTTGACTTGTGATTATTGGGAAAATAATAAATCTAAATACTAACAACACAAAACTCTTTGTTTCCTACAGAAAAATACATTGTATTTTATAGTAGTGAATGTTTCAGTTAAACGTGTAATTCAAATTATGTTAAGTAACATTTTCTTGATTTCTGATGGTCCAGATTAGATGACAAATAAATTATTTTAGGATTGGATAAGATGTTACTTTTAGCAGAATGCATACTGAGGTGGAGTCATCTGCCAAGTGGTTTCATGTTTGTGCCCTAATGTTATTCACTTCTAAAAATAATGACTCGTAGGCATAGGTCGATGAAAATATGGTGAAAATAGCTTGAGCCTGCTTCTTCAAACAGTTATACGTATCTGGAATCGAATTTAGTGTTTCCAAAATATTGTTACTGGCATTTTTACTTATATTGCTTATTAATCTTTCTGTTTCAATCAATTCTAACTTTTTCCTTGCCACAATAAGTTTTTGAATCCACATTGAACTAGATTAGAAATCAATAAGTTGCATTTCAAATTCTTCAATTTCCAACGTCGAATCGGGATAAATTCAGTTTATCAAATGATGCCCCATCAGGGTATATAATAAACTTGAGCGTTTCTGATAATTCTTTGAACTGAGAAAATCTCACTGAAAATTCCTTGACTGAAGAATCAATCGCGGTTGATAGTTTTGATTGGTGGCGTGCCCAAAATATTGTGCCGCGTGACATCAATGGCACGCGTACCAATGGTTCGCCATCCTTGGACTAGAAAATGGTGGATACCCAATCTCTTAGCAACCAATGATCAGGTATTTTCAAAGAGTAAAAGATGCGAAGAACATGTTATCCAGGGCAGCAGTCGAACACCCTCTGTAATAACGTAGGTCAAGACATGACAGACAACATGAGGTCTTGTGTTAATTCTTTAAGAGATGAAAACAATAATTTAAAAGATTAAATATAGAATTGAAGAATTAATAGATTAATGACAGGACACCACATCTACCGGCTTTATATGTGATAAATGGGATGCTAATTGTTCAGATAACTACGAAAAGCAAGGGTTCATGTCATGCACTCAATAACGGCCCATAGTGTCGCATCAGTAGCTGATCTCACACAGCGATACTGAAAGTAAACATTCCGCTTGCATTTTTGTACCTCCAGACACAGATATTTTCATCAAGGTGCTGCACATGGAACTGGTACTCATCTGAAAGTCAATGTGGTCTCGCTACTGTACCCAAATTAGTTCTTAGATTCACCACTATCGACACGCAACTCTAAGCTGGTGTATCAAGAGAAACCACAATACCGGAAACTGTTCAGACAATCCTTTCAACTCTAAACATTATACCATAATCCGTGCAGAAATTTTTCTAGCTGCAAACAAGCTCACTTCCTTACTCAAAGTGTGGCTGTACGATCATGCATGTGCGACCTGGCAACATACCTGTTCTTTCGAGTGATATTTATGGGATTCTATTCAGAATCTGCATGGAGCTCTATATGAACTTTCTGAACCCATTAATTCCCGATTTGCATGAGATTCGTTGAATCCCGATACAGCGAAAAGCAATATCGCGGAAAAATAAACCGCACTCTTAATAGGTCAAGATCCTATCCCTGCATAATTCTAACAAATGCTGGTAGCTATTTCTCTAGCATATACGAGTCATAAACTATATTCTCATAAGCAACAAGCATTTAAATTCGATTTCCTATTGATCAATCAGTGGCTTAACTTTATTTTGATAAAGTGTTTGAGATGCCATTTCTCTCTTCTTAAATGTCCAATCACACTTAAATGTTAATTATTGATATTTCCCAATGACTTCTTCCTTTTATGCAAATGTGACATTTGTATCGTCCTTCTTTCACTGTGCTGCATTTTGTCAACATTTAACTTTTGTCACTAAACAGATTTCTGTATAAAATACTGCTATCGTGATTTCAAGTATTTGTGATCTAAGATTTATTTTAAAAATCAGACTCTACTAGAGTGCAATAGGTATTTTTTAGAAATTTAACTTGCGTAGGGGAAGATATTTTGCTGTATTTGCTATCAAATAGAATTAAAAGGCTTAGATTACGGAGTAAAAAGGCTTATACATATTTTGATAAGAATCATATACCTTATAAATAAATATTTGTATAAAAACTTTTTTCTGAATTTTTAATATTAATATTGCTAAGAACTTAAATCATTTTGAATCTCAAAAGCCCTTCCCTCTAAAAAGTGGAACAGATATTACTTTTATGTTTCTTATAATGTTAATTTCTGTTTCCTTATCCATGCTACATATTTTGTTACGTCACACAAGAAAGTCCAATCTTAATTTCATATGTTCAATTTTCTAAGTATGACTTTGTTTTATTTTCTTGATTACAATACTATTATATTTTTAAAATTATTTTATAGAAACATAAAGAGTTGGGGAAAAAGCATTTTTACCTTGGTATTTTTGTCAACAATCAATGAATTTGCGAACTTAGAATACTTTCTAACATATAATTTCATTTTAATAATTTTATTTCATCTTAATATAATTTTATTTCCTTTTATAATTAATTTTTTAATCTTTTTTTTTGTATTTATCATAAATTAAATTTTATTGCTACTTACTCTCAAGCATTTAATTAATTTTTAATTAGTTAAAACACAATTTCCTATGTTTTGGTTCTTAATTCATATCTATCTTGTGGGTATGACGTTCTTCTATAAAATCTAAGGTATTAGAAATAATACAATGTAATCCAGATTTTTAAACACAAAATGACAATGTAATAAATTGTAGAAGATACTCGAGTTTTAATGACGCGAACTTTGTATAAAGCAACATCTTACTTAAACATTGTAAATTGGGGGTTATTTTAAGAGCCGGTTTATGATGGATTGATTGGGTCATATATTAAAACTCCCACTGGTTTTTATGACCTTTTAAAAATTTGCGTCTTAGCAAAGTGATAAAAACAAACCTGAGGCGGTTACTATCTCTTCAAAATTCTATACCACACCAACGTGAAGAATAGAAGCTTGATATATTTAATCACGAATCAGTCAATCTAGAAGACAAATTTTTAGACTTGAACTTACAATTCGATTAAAGCAACTACGAGTTCTCTTGGAATTCTTCGACTATCTTGGTGCTATTAATTATGACAGAACATTTCTCATATTTTTTATGAAACTTCAAATTATTAAATACCTGTAACTTTTTTTAAAAAATTTCTCTTTTTTAAAAAAGGAAGACCACCTAAGTATTTTTATGACAAGCACGCTTGAATAACTTCTTTGATTCCCCACAATATAAAATTTTTGCAACGGAATTTAATTCTTTCCTGATAATACTTGAACAATATAAAGTAAATACTTTATTAACTGTATTTCCAACTATCCGAGGAATAACCTAAAGTACCAAGTCAGTTTTCAAGCTGGACTTCGGAAAAATGATCAGTACTTTTAAAAAGAAAATACTGCAAAAAAAGCAGGAACAAAACCTTGTTTCACGCAGGTGTGAGTAGAAATCGTTCCCCATGAAAGAGAAGTAATTAGAAACAAACACACAAACCATAGAGAAAAGGGGGAGAAGACTTTTATCAAAGGAACATTCTCATCATCCTTTTGATGACCAGATCAGGGTGACTTGAGTTTGTTTCCTTTATGGCAGAGTTTGTTCACCTTTTTTTTTGTTCAATTAGTCCCTATCCTAATAAGTTTAAGAAACTGGAATGGAATCCGTATAATATCAGATGAATACCTTCTCTAGCCAGGAATTTCTCAGTTGTACAACACACTAATACACACATATATACATATAGATATTAATGAAAAAGATTTGAAGTGAGAGTAAAACAAAAACAAATGTGTGTGTGTGTGTGTGTGTGTGTGTGTGTGTGTGTGTGTGGGGTGTGTGTGTGTGTGTGTGTGTGTGTGTGTGTGTGTGTGTGTGTGTGTGTGTGTGTGTGTGTGTGTGTGTGTGTGTGTGTGTGTGTGTGTGTGTGTAATGAAGCAATGAATAAATTCATTCAAAAGAGTTTAAACAGCAAGAAATATACAACATTTCTTTTTTTAGAATAAGAAATAACACAAAAATAAGAGTAATTTCCCTAAGGAGTGATCCCCAACCCCGGGACGTGAAAGAAGCATTAATACTAGATTGCCCAAGGAAGTCATTTTGACTGATTTCTGATTTCAAGTAGAAAAACAATTACGTATGTAATGACACTACTTGTTAGACTTTTTTAAAATACATTTTTTTCCCAGGGAAGTAAATTTTTTTTTTGTTAATATTTACTAATAACTCGTGATATGACTGTAAATAATATAAAAAAATATTAAAAATTCATTTTAAACAACTTTTTTTACATATTAGTTATTCTTTCACTATGCAGTCATTTTGACTGCTTTTGTGCAATATAGGTATAAACTACATTTCAGTCTTTTTAGTGTTAAACTAGTTCCATTTTATTTACTTTGGTGTATTTCTCTCGTGTTTATTGGCGTCTAAACTTTCATTCTAAAGGGTTTTGAAGCATTCTTAAATTAATAAATAGTAGTTATTGATTAATCTAAATGTTTCGAGCCTTCTTCAATGGCTTTTTTGTGTAATGTAGAAGCTTTTAATTTTCCTAAGGAATAATATTTACATAATGTAAATATACCCAAAGAAATATAGCAAACACGAAAATTCCTGAAATGTTATTGTTTTTATTTTTTAATTTTTCGCTTATTCAGATTACAATATTTTCCCAGTACAATTACAAATTCCAGTCACAAACTTTCTTCCACGCTGAGGTACATCAAAAATGGTTCAAGATTTATTATATAAATTGTAGGTTTTGCATTTTTAATTCTGAAACACGTTTTTTAAACAAAAATACGGTTTCTTGAAATCAATATTTAAGTATTTTAAAATAGATTCAATCTATTATATGTCCATCATGAACAGCATTTGAAACATAATGTTGATGGCTAAGTATCATTTGTACTGTCACCCATTTGGACTACCATATGGCATTTAGCATTATTCGTGGCTTCACAATGTAGATATTCATCGCTGAAGGCCTTACCATTGTGGGCAGATATTCACATCATTGTTAGCAATGCACTGAGCAATGCATGGACTGACAGATGATTCATTTGCTCCCATTACACCACAGAACTCATAATTAACTGGCATGTTAGAATCTTGTAATAGCGTGACTTTTTACACCTAATCCGGCCCGACCCAGACTTACCTAAAATTAGCCTATATATGTTTTTCTCGAAAATGTCTTATGAAGCCTTTTATAGAATGAAGTACATTTAGTTAAGTTGTATCCAAATTAGAAGTACTCATGTGACTAATAATTAAAATAATGTATCGCAAATATTATTAAAAAGTAAAAATGTGTGTGTTCTAACAATTTAGGTTATTATAATATATCAATAATGCAAAAACCGCTGTACAATTTTTTTTTAATCTGCTTACAAATTAATAAAGATAAATGCTTTGATAAATAATATCTGTATTTTGATAAATAGTAATGTGGTATTCTTGATACAAATAATTATAATACATTACAATGTTTTTTTTATTGTTTTGTTAAAACTTACTGATTTAGGTAATATTTGCTATTCTAAGTTCAAAACTGAAATATCTTTTTTTTCTTTTTCAAGTAAACAAGTAATATAGAAAGAAAAATTAAGGCAATTCCTACTTAGGTCATCGAAGAAAAATTTTATTTTAGCTATTTTTTTATTAAATAGTTACATTAATATACATATGTATATATATATGACATCCCATTGTTAAGGGGCAAAATAGAAAGCGATTTTCCTTGCAATTTTAGATTTTTCTTTCTATTTATAGTGTTGGGCTATTATTTTTGTTTGTTACTATTTATTCACTAATTAAATTTAATTATTCCAATAAAATAGTACAGTAAAAAAAAAGATCATTTTCAGAAATTATTCCATTCAAGGTGGGATTCAAACCCACGAGCTGTGGATTAGAAGTCCAACGTGCTATCCATTGCTCTACAGGGACACATCGAACTATTTTCTTTTTATATATGGTGTTGGACTATTATTTCTCTGTTTGTTACAATTTATTAATTAATTAAATTTAATCAATGAATTAATATTTGAAAAAACTGTATTAACATCGAGTGTCATCCACTACAAGTTTAAAAAAATGTATTTGAACTTAAGTGGATGAATAAAAAATATTTTAATAAGGATTGAAAATTTGAACAAGATATATATATATACAGGGAGAGTGTGAACGAAGAGCACGAAATTTCTTTTACAAAATCCTTAAGCTTTGGAAAAATATGATGAACTTGCCGAAGGAATTTTAATGAATACCATTTCGTTAGAATCATTCATGGAAGACGAACAAAATGCAATATATTTTCCCATAGTTCATTTTTTAGTGAGACTTTTTTTTTGGTTTTTTATTATATGTTGATATTTGTAGAAATTTATACTAAATTATAAACAAACAGTCATGTGTTAACAGCTTTAAATTCATATTCACATGGTATTTTGTTGAAATTTTTGATCGTGCTTTTTGACCAGAGTATGTAGAACTACCGAAATATAACTAAGGCGAGTGTTAAGAAAATGTATTTTTAAATTTATGTTTCACTCAAGCTTTAAAAATATTTTACACTGCGATTTACACTATAGAAGTATAATAAAGAACTTTGTTTATGTCTAAATATATTTGATTATTATTCCTGAATACAAAAGACTTGCTATTTCTTTCGCATTCATTTTTATTCTATAAATTTACATCATTGTTATATAAAAAAATTGTTCATCAATAACGCTTTTATTTTTTTTTAATATTTTACATAATGATAAAGAAACAGACTAATAAATAAAAGATAATGTTAGCACTTATAAATATAATGTTGTTCGTGAAAAGTAAGATACGTTTGATCTAATTCATTTATATAAAAGAATGCATTATAACAGTTCAAGTAAATAGTGTCTGTAACATTTTGATATTATAAACGATAATTCTTTTCATATTTAAACTAAGTTTTTTAAGTCTCTGAATACTTATCATTTTCTCCCTCTTGTCTCATTTATTTCAAATTTACATTATATTGTACAGTAACTAACTCTTGACTCAAACAACATTTATTAATAAAAAAGTTAAGGTTTATCTTGAAGGAATTATATTAACTCGGGAAAACTTAAAAATTTTTTTACTCCATACATTACTACGTTTTTTGAACTCAAAATAGAAATATATTTAGTTTATATAGACTATTACAGATTTGCAATATCTAACCAAAAAGTATCTCTGAAATTATTTCTAACTATATGAGCTTTCTTAAAATTAAAACTTTTTCATTTAGAAACACATAATTTAAATCAATACAATTTATTATTTTTCATTAAATATTTTTTCTTATCAGATGAAATATCAAGACATATTGTAATTAGGATTCAATGCCTAGTAAATATCTAAAAATACAATTTGAAAAACATATAATGATTTTTTTAACGATCTTAACTATTTTGAGACAAAATAGATTCGAAACACATATACACGCAGTGATTAGAAACACATGAGACTTATGTTTGGTGTTTGAAGGCTAGTTTCCTATTGTTTTTTTTAACTAAGCGATACATCTTATAACATATTGCGATACACTTGTGTGACCAATGATTTCTAAATTCCTGTACACTTATAATTACTGGAATGAGCTGGAAACATCAGAAGACTACACATAAACCTACTTAAACCGTCAAATTTTCCCTTAAGTCTTTTTCTATCATTCTCATATACAAATATTTGCATTTATAAAAATATTATAACAAAGAAATATTTATATATTTGTTCTGCAAATAAAATAATTTAAAAGAAAACATTTCATGACGTCCATGATAAATAAGTCCACTGTTATTTAATAATAAATATTGCTTAAAATACCCTTTGTAAATACTATAATAAAAACTTACATTTTAAAATTATTTATTTTGCGTTATTCAAAGATTGTAACAATATCGTAATTGTTTTTCAGTTTAAATGAATTATATAGTTCCTAAAATTTTTTTAAAATCAAAAGTTCAATAGAAGCAAAATTGGTTTTTTTTTAAAACCGAATTTTTTATTTTTAAATTTTAATCTCGGAATTTTTTTTTAAACTTCGATAAACTAGGAATATATAATATAGCTAATTAAAAAAAAGAAAATAAAAAAATTTTATATATTCAAATTTTTGTTCATTAACTTACATTAAGGAACCTTCAAGTAAAAATGCTTGCTCAAACATCAAATAAAATAGTTTAGTCCTGTTTAATTTTTCTTTAATAGTAACTAACCGAGTTAACTTGAATAAAATTATAATCTATTTAATGAAAAAAAGTTTTTTGAAAACCGCTGATGTGAATAATCATACTTAAGAAAGCAATCAAAAGATAGTGAATTATGTATCAGGGATCAGAGATATTATGGATAAAATATTAGTAAAAAATGTAAATAAACTTTATTTTAAAAAATATATATTCATGGGGAAATTTTGGGATGAATACAAATGCGACTCTTCCGTATATATTTTTGGACCCCTTTAAAACACCCCAAATAAATAGCATTTGTAACTCAAACCTTATCAGACGGGGAAAAAAACTTTTCTTAGATAATATGTAAATTTTGACGAATTGATAATAATATGAATTTTGTCCATCAAAAACGAGAAATTCGAGAGAATTTAAGGGTATATCATTTTTTTAACAGCTGTGCACTTTTTTGTTTTAATATTGTGATAGACATAGAAACAGCCTCATTCGCTTACAAAATGAATTGAATAGTTGACATCAAATTGTGTTATCGGGTTTTTCTTTTGCCCTGAATTATAATTTATTTTATTACTTAACTTTTTAATTTTTTTTAAGATTTTATTCAAAGAAGATGGAATTCATGAAGAATTCAATGTGATTTGACGAAGATCTTTTCTAAAAATAATTTTCTATTCAACAGTTTTTTTAACGCCTAAAAAAAAAGGGAAACATACCAAAATTTAAATTTTTTTTAAAAAAATTTAAATATTCCAGAAATTTTTTGGCCACACAAAAAAATTTTTTTTTTAGAAAGTTTTATTTTTTATATTATTTTTTTTTTTTTAAATTATTATTGGTTTTATTGCTTTTTTTAAAAAATAAAGATTCAACCTTTTTTTAGACATAATTTAAAAACTGATTTCTTTTTTAAAAAGTTCGTGAGGAAACAATTTATTTTAAGAACTGTGAAAAACAAAATTTCATTTCCCCCAATAAAAGGGGGGGTTTTTGTTAATATTTTGTTACCAACTGGGGTGATTTTGGGGTTTTTTTCACGTTCATGTAACAACTAAAAACGTAACATTTTATCTTGGAAAAATTATTTTATGAAATTTAAAAACCAAAATTGTTTTTCTCTAAATTTAATTGTTTTATTTCCTTTGGGGGTTTTGCCTGATTTTGATTCTGAATGCTACCTATTTTTACTTTTGAATGTATAAATGGAGAGAGTTTTACAATCACATATAATTATTATTTAAATTATTTATAATCGTACGATACCGGGAAAAGGAATCAACCAAACAAAAGAGACCCTAAGCCCTTTTATTTCTGATGCTTTCAAAATTTCAAAAACTTACGACCCAACAAAAAAATATTAATTTTCCCCCCCCACCCCACTTCAGCACAAAAAAAATGTATTGAACCAAAACCTTTTGGGACTTGGGCCCAAAATACACAACAACTTTTTTTTAAAGAACCCCTATTAAACGTCTCGCCTAAACCAAAAACCCTTTTTTTTACCCTGGGAAAATTTTATACGTTCTTCCGGGCAATATTTTCTGGCAATGTTTTCCAAAAAATTTAAACCTGGTTTGGGCCGCAATAAAAAAGGGTTTGACCGTATTTTCGAAGGATTTACCTTTTTTTGACGATTTTATTTATTTCCTTTTCCCCTTTCCCCTTTCCCCCAAAGGTACCAGCTGGCCTACGTGGAAAAAAATTGGTGGTAAAATTTTTCGTTAAGGAAATTTAAATTTTAAAAAGTAAAAAATTTTAAGATAAATGTTAATTTTTTTTTAAAAATGTTTTATATGACAAGCCCTGGGGTCACTGGTTTTTTTAAACTTTTCCCTTAAAACGAATTGTTAAATTTAAATTTTGTTTCTGATACATTTTTTAAGTGTATTTAATCAGTACAAAGTTAATTTTTTTTTTATTAGTCAGAACTTTTTTTTGTTTTCTTTCAGCACAAAATATTTTTAAAAAAAATCTTTTTTTTTAATTTTTTAATATGCTTTGGCCCCCCCGTAGAGTTATTCCCCCCAGGGGCCCCTTACAGTTTGAAAACAATGGGTTACTGTAAAATTGGGGTAAAATTTGGGTCAAATGTTTTGGCCAGGTATTAATTTTTTTCGTAGAAGGCTCAAAATTTTAGTCATGAAAAACATTATCTTGGGTTGGGGAATCGTTTTTAAATTTTGGAAAATTCCCTTTAAACACTGTGGAAAAAAAAATCAAAAAGACATGATTCCCCATGATTTGCACCTTCCCTTTTTAAATGAAGTTATATAAAACTTTAAAATTATATAGTGTATCATTTTTTCGTTCGTTTCCGTTATCAAAATTTTCCCTTTAAAGAAAAATATATTTGCATTTTTAAATAAAGAAACAAATTTGTTCAAAAAAGGGAAATTTGGCCTTATTAAAAAACTTAAAAACTGATTGGGGGAAAAAAACGCACAATGGATAAATTTTTTTTTGAATTTAGTGGGAAATTAAAATATTAAATTTTTTAAAAAATTTGAAAAAAATTTAAAAATTTTTTATAAAAATTTTTAAAACTTTTTTAAAAATTTTTTTTTCAAAAAAAAATATTTTTTAAAAAAATTTTTTTTTTTCAAAAATTTTAAGGACGGGGAAAAATAATTTTTAAAAATCACATATTTTAATTTGGAACCCCTTTAAAAAACCGCGTCCTTTTAAAATTTTTTTCCCTTGGGGCAAAAAGGTAAAACCCCTTTTAATTTATTTCCCTTTTCGAGCTTGGGTTTAATTCTGGGTTATACGGGAAAAAAAATTAAATTTAAAATTTTTTTACCCAAAAGGGGAAATTTTAAAAAAATTAATTTTTTAAAAAGCAAACCCAAATTTTTATTGGGAAAATACAAAAAACAAAAATTTTTTAAAATTTTTTTAATTTACTAAGAAATTAAATTTCCCCCAAAAAATTTTTTTTATTTTTAAAAAATTTTTGGGAAAATGGTTTCCCCAAAAACTAATAACAAATTTAAAAGAAGGGGGGGTTAATTTTGAATTGGCCCCCCTTTGGGGAAAAAAACCCCAAAATTTTATTTCTAGTACAAATTTTAAAAGTTTTACAAAAACTCCCAAAAATTTGAAGAAGGAAAATTTTACTTTTAAAAAACAAAGAACCAAAACCAAAAATAAATTTTTTTAAATTATTAAAAAATTAAATTAAAAAAAAAAAAAAAATTTAAAATTTAAAAACTACATTATGCATAAAGTGTGGGAAAAAAGAATGAAACCGAGACGTCATATAACAAAAACTTGTTTAAACATTGAATTTTATTACAAAAGAAAATTTGAGAAAATAACTTTTAGATTTTTCCCCTCATCATCTTTATTTCCAATGAATAGCCCTTTTTAAATAAATTTAAAAAGTTTTTTTTGTAGCAATATTTAACCTTTTTCAACATTGCTGACCTTTGATTGATTGATTATTTTTATAACGTAACACCCCGGGAAGGGAACCGTCTCTTTGCGATGGCCAATAAAATTTTTGGGAAACCCGACAAGTTACGAATAAGCTGGAGTTCCCTTAAAATTTCCATCCCAAGAATGAAAACATGCCCCCAAGGAATGAGTAATTAAAAGTCATTAAACCCCTTTATGGGAAAAACGAAAACAAAATTTGCAAAATAATCTAATGACTTATGAGGCCAGGGCTATATCCAATCTACAACTAATATGAAATTGTTTATGGTCAAATTCAAAGATTTCTCAGATCTAGTTTAATATCCAGAGAAAATTGTCGTTTAGTTTTGTTGATGCATATAGTAAAATCAAGAACTGAAATTTTTTAAGAGGAATGGGACATCTGATAAAAGGATTGCAATCTCTGGTACGAAAAAAAATTATTTGTCCAGTTAGAAAAGTAGCTCAATAAGATTTGTTCATAATGGATATGTTTTCTCTGAACACAATGAAGAAAGGTACAACTTTTAAGAAGGATGATTGGGATACCAATTTTAAATGCAAAAATATAAACTGAAATACCTCAGCTTTTCTTTTAAAATTTGGTTGACAATGATTTTTTTGGGGAAAACTGGGGGCTCAATAGAATAACTGTTTTGTATGTATATGAACAGTTAATGATTTTAAACCAAAAGTCTCCATTCCTTTTTGAAGTTTTAATTAACAATTTTGAACATTAAAGCAAATTATAAATTTTCGCCATAAACGATAAAGGGAATTGAAAAGGATTTTTTTCCCTCAATAATTATGACTATTCATGTTTTTTAAGGTTTTAAAATTTGCTCAAAATTCTGTGCTATGATTTAGTATAAATTTAGCAAACAGTATGATAATCTAAGCAATCAGCATGTGTTATTACTAACCACAACAATATGCAACAAATAATCATAAATAAACAATTTAAACATTAAAAGTCAATCCAATAGTCATAAACATTAATGTTGAAGAAATCATACATTGAAAACCAAATTCTTACGTAAATTTAAATCACAAAGCTATCCTTAAAGCAAATAATATAGGTTCAGTTTTGATGGATCTCTACCATAAACAGTTCCAAACAACTAAATAGGTGTTCATCTGTAAATCTTAAGTTGAAAAGAAAATTACACTATCGATATTAATTGATGTCGAAAAATTGTTATCTTCAACACAGAGAAGGCATTAACTGAAAAAAGTACAAACTTATCATTAAACGAAGTTAAGAACTATTTAAAACAGACTAATAGCAAAATATTCAGCCAGATCAATAAAAAAATTGCTTCAAAATTGAATTTTTAAAAATATCTAAAGCAATTTTTGAAAAATCTCTTTGCAGTACAAACCCTCACCACGCATTGTTTCCATATATCAGATTTCGTGCATCTTTCCGCTTTTGTGTTTCTCCGCGCACAACTCTCATAAATTTTGTTTTTTTAGTATGCAGGGTCCTTATGTGACATGAAACTTTTTTTTCCTTTTTTATTTTATCTCTGATAAACACATAAAACTAAGATTTTAAACACCCATATACTAACCTTTTGTTGTTTTTCCCCAAGAATTAGGGATATTTTTTATGTTTTTTTTTTTGAAAAAATGAAGGAAATCTAAATTACATCGATGCAGATATGCATAGTACTATTTATTTTTTTAAATATACAAATATATTTACAAACAAATACAAATTACTATTAAATATACGTACTATTATATTTAACTAAAATTTAAAAAAAAAATTTTAATAAGGAAATAATTCAGTATATACTTCAATAAAAGTTATTAAATTTAAATTTTTAAAATCTTTTTCCCTTTTTTTTCCCCTCTTTTAAAATTTTTAAATTTTCCACTTAACCCCCCAATCTGAATACGATTAACTATGATTAATATGACATAAATTTATCAGTAGCTTGTAATACAAAACTTATATTTCAAGAGTCTGAATAAAGGGGTGCACAATTTAGGATGCAAAATAATCATTTATGTCAACTATTCCAATTAAGTTCCTACCATATAGTTATTATTATTAATAATATTTAAAAGATTCCCAAAAAAAATTTTCCCCGACTATAAAAAAATAAGTATGAAAGTTGAATAATTTTTAATTAAAAAGGGCTTTAAAAAACCCCCCCTTTTCAAGTAATTAAAGGTGACAAAATTTATTAGCAAACATTATTATGGCTGTTTAAATATGATATAAATATTTAATTTTATCATGCGTGAATTTCGTTTTGAGTAATTTATCCATGATCTTATATTTAACGAATGGCTTCAAAAAGGTTCATTTCACATTTATCCTTGCAAAAATAATTAAACTGGTAATTTTTAACGTATTAGAAATATTATGTAACGAATTCTGATAGAATTCATTTGAAAACATAAGGTTTTTTTTTACCTGTGCCGAGAGGTACCGAAAGACAAATACGAAAATATTTTGACGAAATCTTAATTTCATTTCAACTTTAAGAAGATCAATATCATCTTAGAGAGGATATGATATATTTTTCAACTTATCTTTTAACAAGAGAAATCGCTGCAACTGTTTTAATACGTCACACAATCTAATTACCGTATATCTTAAGATCATGGTAAAATTTAATAAGTAATATTCCCTCAAGAAATTAGTTCTTGTAAGATTTAAGCCACGTGTTTACTTTGTGTTATAATTATGTACTTAGGAAATCTTTTAGGTACACACGGAGATGAAAATTAGTCCGGAATCCATATACTTTGAAACTCATGTTATCGAATTATATCTTACCGAGTTTACGTTGTGTATTCTTTATTAGCAACTATTTTGCTTAATTATTAGGAAAATTAGTAACTCATGATTCATTTGTTTTAAATTAATTATTGGATTTAGTTATCATTTTGCTACAGATTTGTAAATATTTTTTTCTGATAATAAATTATCTGCTGGTTAATAGTGATAGTTAATTAAATGTATGTTTCTCATTATATATGTCACAATTTTTAATAAACTTTTATATGATAAACCTCTTTTTCCTTATTTTAAAACTATTTACATTTAAAACAATTTCAAGTGTAATACAGAAACTTATGAGTAGGTTTGCCTTAAAATAAATTAAAAAAAAATGTATGAATTAAATTAAATTTATATTAAGATGTATAAAAAGAAAACCTTTTCATATTGAATTGATGATAAAAAAATAAATGAATAATAATAACAAATTATATATAATTCATAGAAATCAGAAAAATTATGAGTAAAATATTTAAAAAATAGCTCAGATTTAAAAAATTTTTGGGATAATTATGTTTTTATTTTATCTTTTTAAATTTAAATTTTACATTTGTTTAAATTTTTAAAAATTATTCTTAGCAGTTTATAAAAATTTTTTTTATTTATAATCCAGTTAGTAATAATATTAAAAAAGTTATATAAAAACATCCATATAAAGTATCTTTCTTTGGAATATGAAAATGTTTTTCTTAAATGTCTAAATAATTATTTTGCCATTCCCTCACCATTTGTGATTATCTCCCTTTCACTTTAGAAGATGCACCTGTTCTGAAATACGTATTCTCACGTCAAACTATCCAACCTGGGGAACGTTACTCTCTACGCTGTGTTGCAGCCGGCAATCCTATTCCCAGAGTGACCTGGTCATTAGATTCAAGGCCCATTCCTGAGAACCACAGAGTCCAGTACGGAGATTTCGTGAGCATACATGCTGAAGTTGTGAGCTTTGTAAATGTGAGTTCCGCACGCTCGGAAGATGGCGGAGTTTATGAATGTCGAGCTCAGAATGAAGCTGGATCTGTAAGCCATAAAGAAAGGGTAGATGTTTTGGGAGCTCCTTTCATCAGGGCGATGAACAATGTCACAGTGGTTGATGGCGATTCTCTGTTTTATCACTGTCCAGCTTCAGGATATCCTCTTCCAACTGTTACATGGAGTAAAGGTAAATAACTACAAGTAAAATCTAAATATAGTTTATTTAAGGAAGTTAAGGTAATATTAAATAATAGTAATAAATCAGAATTTAATCTAATAAGAGTAAGCACTTTATTCAGAATCACCTTTTGGCAAAAATAAAAATTAATTTTTAATTCCACATTGCTACCCCCTCTCTATTTATTTATTTATCTTTTTGGTTTTTTAAACCTTAATAAAATACATTTTAATGCCTCAAAGGGGGCTTATAAACATGATTATTTTATGACAATCAGGGGTTTTTTTATAATTTAAAAATTAATTGATTAAAAAATTTAAAGAATTTCGAATACAGCCACGTTAGCATAATTTTTGGGGCTGTGTCAAAACTTGAAAAGGTTTCTTTCAGTTTTAAACACCAGTTGAACTGAAATTTAATATACAAGATTGTTTTGAATGACAATACGATACTTTTAATGATAATTAATAAAAATTAATTAATTTTTCATTTGTCATATGAAAAACAATTTTTAAATTGTAACATTTAAAAAAATATAAATTAAAATTTTCTTTTATAAAAAAAATTTTTAAATTTCTTTTTTTATTTCTTGTTTATGTTTCTAAATTTTACTTTGCCTTGAAGAGTAATAAATTAAAAAAAATTTTTACTATTTTTTTAAAAACAAAATTTAAAATTTCTTTTATAATTTCAATTTTTTTTTTTTAAAATACTTTTTTCATTTTTTTTTGTGTCAAGGGTCAAGTTTTTATATTTTTTTCCCTTGAAAAAAATTAATAATTAATTAGCATAAATATAATACGTTAATAGATTTTTCGTCTAAATTATTAGTATTTTTGACAGATATAATCATTTACTTATTGCATGATTTCTTTGTGAAACAAAAGTAAGTCTTAGGAGTTATAAGTATTGCATACATGAAAATAATAACTTTTCTTAAATTTTGAAATTTTATGCACACGAAGCGTCTTGGAGACTAGCTACGATAAGACCAAAGATTTGGTAGACACCCAAATAAAGGAGGTACTCTCTCCCCCTTCCACACTTCCTTTCTCTCTCCTCTACCCCTTTTTATGAAAATATCTGTGGAGGTTGATGCTTACTAAATGCAAACTGAGAGTTAAATTTAAATTGGAGTTAAAAGAGTAGTGTTTAACTTGAGTCCATCAGAACAACTTTCGACCATGTTTCAAAATTACAATTTCTTCACCAATATTTTTCAGCTAGATTCCTTTGCTATGTAAATTAAAGTGAAACAAATATTTACAAATATATTGTGAATTTATCCACTAAACAGACATTTAATTGGAAATCAAGTGGATTTCTCAGTTAAATTTTAAATTATCATAGAATTCCTAATTCGCCGATAAATTATACAATAAGGGGCGATTCATTATTGCAAAAATCGTTCATAAATTAGCGAATTACCAATTTACTTATGAAAACTGAGCAAAATTTCATTCCCCTAAAATTGTACATAATAAATGCTTTGTGATCCCATTGATAATTCATAAAAAACCATTTTAAAAAGAATCATTTATCATTCAACTTTAAATTATTAAAATTATGTTTAAAGTAATTTTTATTTATTCTATGAAATATTCGAATAATTGAGTAAAAACAAAAATACATCTATAGGAAAGGCTTTTGATCTCTTTTTGCCCTTAATCCATGAAACATATTCCACAAAAATGAAATATTAAATGCTCATAAGTTATGACTAAACAATTCAGTTCATCAGCAAATATTAGCTTACTCTGAAGTCAAATCAAGAAAACCCTTGAATTAAGTACAAATTAATACATTCATACACAGATATATATATATATATATATATATATATATAAACTGTAGACAGTAAATTAAATCATTTTTAGATACATGGACTATTTAGTTATTTTTAGTAATAAATTCAATTATGTTCATAACCTTAGTTTTTATTCACAGAATCTGAAAATAGTTAGAACCAAAAATGAATTAGTTAAGCAAACTTTTTAGATCTACAATTAAATATGTAAAATAATTTTTAAAGACTAAGATATGTGATAAAAGAGAAGACTTTAATTTTAACAGTAATAAGGTACCTTATATACCTTACTAGCAATTTACATACTTCTATTTTTAGAAATATAATAGTTAATTATATACAAAGGAATAATGATCTAGTTTCAGATAAATCAGAAAAATTTTATAATTTTAATAAATTTTATAAATTTTGCTTACAATGTGTGAATATTCAAATAGCTTTCTATTCTTATATATTTATAATATTAAAACTAAATAATTTATTACGTTTTTCATCAATCTCTATTTCTAATGCTATTCACTTACAATTATTATTTTACTATTTATTACTATAGAGTCATGTAGATGGCACCATAGTTAAATTGAGGATTAGATAGCCAAACTTTTTTTAGATGGCAGCATCCCTTAAAGAGGCATGCCCAACCCGCGGCCCATTTGGAGATTTTTTGCGGCCCAATTGAAGTTTCTGTCTATATCAGGGATGCCAAACCATTGGCACGCGTGCCATTGATGGCACGAGGCATAATATTTTGGACACTCCACCGATCTAAACGGTTTGCATTTTAGTTTAGAAACTATATTATTACAAGGAACCCCAAACTTGAAAAATGCTTTCAAAGATTAAGATGTACATGAGAAACCAGAGAAAGAAATAGTTATTGAAGAATTTATTTTCCTAATTGATTCTTCAATCGAGGAATTTTCAGCGAGATTTGCTCACATCAAAGAATTATCAAAAACGCTCACAAGTTTATTATATACCCTGATGAGACATCATTTGATAAACTGAACTTGCTCCAATTTTATTGGTTGAAAATTGAAGAAGCTTTTGAAATGCAAGTCTAGTTCAATATGAATTCAAAAACGTATAGAAATAAGAAAAAGTAGAATTGAAACAGAAAGATTAACAAGCAATATAAGTAAAAATATCAATAACGAAATTTTGGAAACATTAAACTCGATTCCGGATACATTTAACTGTTTGAAAAAGCAGGCTCATGCTATTTTAACTATAATTTTTTCGACCCATGCCTACGAGTCATTATTTTCAGAGATGAATAACATTAAAAACTCGTTTACAAACCGTTTGGCAGATGACTCCAATTCAGCATGCATTCTGCCAAAAGTAACACCTTACAATCATAATATAAGTTATTTGCCATCTATATATATAATTCTGCAACCACAGAAGTCACACTCTAAGGTTACTTAAATTTAATTACACACATAAATAACTCAAAAATTTACTATTATACAGTGCAAAATGTATTTTTTCGTAGTAAATAAAGAGCTTTGTGTTGTTAGTAGTTTGCTTTATTACTTTTTCAATAATCACGACAAAATTATTTGACGGCACGTCTATACCTTACTAACCATTTTTTGAGAAAAAATGGCACGTTGATCCAGAAAGGTTCACCACTCCTGGTCTATATTATTTTAGACATTTGGACTACAGACGGTTGAATCGAAAATATCGCGTTATGACCCACCTCTCCCCGTGCAGTTTTTTCCGAAATAATTTTTTTCCTTTATTTGACTTCCAAGCAAATGAAATAACAGGTGTAGATGAATGAAGGAAAGCAGATGAGCTTGGGTATGTCATTCCTCTTTCAACGAGAACTTCGTTGAGAGGGATTAGTGTATTTAGTTCTTGTTGTTAGAGAAATAATTTATGTCTATATTTTTAAGTTCAGATTAGTAGTCTTTTTCTTGCTTTATTTGGCAATGAAAGAATTCGATGATGGATTTAATGAGTTGCCTCAGAACTGTAAAACCAGCTAGTAGAAATGTAAGATAATTACGGCAGCAAAATAAAGATGTTTAATATTTTAACCTTCTGAAATTAGGTAACTTTTTTCATTTTATGATATATTTTAATCAGGGTGCAATAATTAACATTATACAATAAGTAACTAAACATTTGGCTATTGGGCAGGAAAAAAAACTTTTTTTGTCGAACAGTGTAATAATTGCAATGCTGTTCTTCTTTGCTTAATTGCCTTTTTGCATTTGAAATAAAAATTTTGAAAATCTAAATCAATTTTATGCAGGCATTCCTAAACACAAGTACAAAATGTGACGATGTTACGTACATAGTTGTTATATAACGTAACCTCAGAAGGCAGCATAAATCTACTGTAGATAAGAACCTTGTGTAGGTTAAGAGATATATTCTTCCACCAACAAGTGCAATCGGTTGACATTCAACTTTGTTGTAATTGTGATCCAGTAAAAGGGTTTGCTGTTTTATGATAATATGAATAATTATTGGAATAAATTTCTATTATATATTTATTCGTCATGGCTGGAAGAAAAATTGAAAAGCAAAAAAGGAAACTTGACGATGAAAAAAAGTGTTTCAATGAATGGGAAAAATTTTGTACTTTCTTTATTCATGAAAAAAAGGGGGAATTTGTGTGTTTGATTTGTCGTCATTCAATTTCAATTTTAAAATCATAAAACCCTTTAAAAAGACATGAACAAAAACTTGGAAATTGATAAACTTACTGTTGGGAAGGGGGCTAAGTTACAGACTTTGAAGAACAATTTGACATCACAACAATACATATTCATAAAAACTCCCCAATCAAATAGTATTGTCGGTGGTACTTTTGGTACCCCAAATTATTCTAAAATATGAATTATTTTACGGTAACTGTATCAATGACTGTCTAATTGCCGTATTTTTAAAAAGAAATCTGCCCAGAAAAACTGAATCTCTTTAAAATTAGTCTGTCACGTCAAACTGTAAAAAGAAGAATAAAAAATTTCCCGTGATATTTGTGCATCGCTAAACACAATTACAACTAGATTCTATATTTTCCCGGCCTTGGATGAAACGTAGATATAAATGATACTGCTCAACTTGCTATTTTTATTAGAGGTGTCGATAGTCAAATTAATATTACTGAAGAACTACTCGAACTTGTGAGTTTGAAAGGTACTAACACCGAAAGAGATATTAAGGTTACTGTCATAAATTGCGCGCAAAGTCGTCAGATAAATTTGAAAAATCTTGTAGGCATTACAACAGATGAGCCCCTTCAATGGTTGGAAAAATGTTGGTGATGTTTCATTAATTTTTTTGATCACACAAAACTTTAGAAAACAGTTCAAATGCTTTTAAAATGTTAATTGTCATTGTTTTTGCACCTCGAGAATCTATTTGCACAAGTGTTAAAAAATGTACATGGTGAAAGTTTTGTCAAAGGTAATTAAATTTTATTAAAAAAAATAAATTGAAGCATCGTCAATTTCAATAATATCTTAAAAGGGGAAATGGAATCTGAATACGGTGATATCATTTATTACACCAAAAATTTGGTGGTTAAGTCCGGAAACTCTTTTGAGATTTTGGAAAATTAAGGGGAAAAAATTAAAACTCTCATGAAAACAATAATGGTCATAATACAAGCGAAATTTCAGATGACCCAAAGGCGTCTAGATTTTGAACAATATAACAATGAAACTTAATGAGCTAAAAAGAAGTTACAACGTGAAAATAAGTTGATTACCGATTGTTATCAAGATATAAAAAACTTTTTTTAAAAGCTGCAGCTTTATGAAAATCAATTCGGGAAACAATTTGATTCATTTCCCATTGTTAAAAGACTATAAAAAGTGAATTAAAACCTTTAAAAAATTCTACGGAAAAGGAAAATTATTTGAAAATTCCCTCAGATTCTCCCCACATACAAAGTTTGAGGAACTGTTTGCAATATTTTTAGCTCCATTTAATGTAGAGGTGGAATCCCGCCCTCCAAATTTAAAAAGGAGCTAATAAAATCAATCAAGCATCGAGCTAAAAAACCTGTGCGAAAGGAATAAGATTGAATATTATCAAAATATATCATCGAAAATAAATTTAAATTTAAAAAGAATTGGCTATGGCATTATATCAGCATTTGGAACTACTTATCCCGCGAAACATTTTTTTTCCCAAAATTTAAAAATTGGGAAAAAAATATCGCAGCAGGTTTTCGATGAAAATGAACAATCAACTACGATGCGCGAATACTAAATTATCCGTTGTTTTTAAAAAAACTCAAGTTAAATACAAAAACAAGTGTCACATTAATTGTAAGGTAATAAAATATTTTTGAATTTTTTTGATAGTAAAATATTTTGACTAATTTTTTTTTTTTTATATGTGCGGACCACCTTATTTTTAGAAATTTTTTTTCTTGACCCCCCAAACCGATTTTGGTTGGCCCCCTGCCAGAGCAGTCCCCCCAACCTTTTATCGCTGTGGACCGATCAATGTTTGAAAATTTTACCCGGAACACTGGGGGTTGGGCCCTGGTTCTTATTTTTTTTAGACTGATTTGATTTAACAATTTTAAATAAGTTACAAGTGTTTCTCAAACTGTGGGGCGCGCCCCCCTGGGGGGCGGCGCGATAACCTTAAAAGGGGCGCGAGCATATCGAAAATAAAAGGTTAAAAATTAATTTACTAAATGAAAAAAAAAAAAAAATATTTTTTGGATATAATAAAAAATACAGATTTCATTGTTGATTTATATATATCATCTGGGAAAAAAAAGGTTATCAAAAAAAAAAGATTCTACTTTGAACCTCATTGTATCTTTGATCCTATAGCTAAAAAAAAAAATATTTTTTTTTGCTTTGTTTGAATCCTACGATGAGAATTTTTTATTACGTTTTTTTTAATTTAAAAATATTACTTTTGCTGGCTTTCGAACTTACTGTCATCCCTTTCTTTTAGGGAAGTTGTAAATTATATAATTCTGTTGCGTTTTTTTTTCACAATGTGAAAGAGTTTTTTGATACATGGGAACATATTGAGCACTTTGAAGGATTAATTGGAAGATTTATTTTTTATGAGTATACTGAAACATATAATACAAAATCATAATTTCTGGGAGAACTGTTTTTTTGTTACCAATGACCTTGACAAAAATCCCCTAATATGACAGTCTTAATGGGAGCTAAAATGAATTGATAACATATCTCCTTTTTTTTGGGGTGGCAAACGTTTTTAGAATCTTAAGGTACTTGTTTAGACCGAGTTCCGCCGACCACTATTTTCCAAAAATATTTTCTTGAACATCTGCATTTTCCCCAAGAATAACATGGTTTTAATTTGATGTTGTACGATTGATTAGGGTTTTATAAAGTAAATGACTGAAAGTAAAAAAAATTTGGGGATCTTTTGATCTCGCTGAAAGAAAAGAAAAGCTGATCAAACAAGGAAACACTTGGGAAAAAAATGCATGTTAATCTGTTGCGAAAGGGAAATTTGAGAAAAGCAATAAACATGAAACGAAAGGAAAATTTTCAATAGCTACATTAAGAACTTTATCCAGAAAATTGAAGCCATAACTGTACCGCAAAATGCACTTCCCCTGTCAAAAGCACAAGCAAGAAAAAGTTCAACAGGATTTTGTCGATCATCAAAGGATATTAAAATTGCAAAAACGTGAACAAAATGTGACAGTTTTTGCGCAAAAAAACTTTCCTGTAATGTTAGCAAAAAGTGCCCTTTGATTTGTGTCCTTTATGGGTCCTCCTTTTGGAACAATTTGTTCAGTTTTTTGGATATTTTCTCAAATTATAAAAGACAAATAAAAAAATTTTGAAATAGGTAAGTATATTTTCTCTTAGTTAAATTATTCACTAAAATTGGATTTTTTTATCTTGTATATTGAAAATAATTAATAAGGGGGTGCATCCTCCCCGCCACCATTAACGTTTTATCGGGTCACCCTGACCCCGGGCTTTCTGCTTTAAAAATTAAAAAATTACAAATTTTTATTCTTTTTATATTCTTTTTTTTTTATTTAAAATTTATTCTAAATGCTAATTTTCAAAACTTAAAATTTCAGTTCATTAAAACCGTTTATAATATAGTTTACAAAAATTTATTTTTTCATTTTTTTTATACATTGTCTGCACTTGGTTTTACTCTCCCTTTCAATTAAGTATTATATCAAAAAAATAATATATTATCATTTTTAAAAAAAAAAAACTCGTGTTAAGGTGGGTACTTCAGCCATATAAGAACAAGTTTTAATTTTCGTGACTTTTTGGGCTTGTCTTCAGAGGAAAAAATTTTTTCAAAGGAAGGCTAAAAAATTTGAAATTGACACTCAGGTTATTTTTTTTTTATTTCTCAGATCTATATTTTTTTTCTTCAAAGTAGCCATCGCAGAAAATCCGGATTCACAAAGGTATGCTGTTAAAAGGTAATATTTTACGAAATGCTTTTTTTTTCAGTAAAAATTAGCATCCCCCTTTTCCAGAATTCAAAATGATTTATTACAAAATTGCCCTTTAATTTCGTCACTGGATGTGAAATCTATGAAGATTCTTTTTCGGACGTTGAGGCCCTTCTGGGAAATATTTTGAAATAGATCCTAAATTCGTAACTTGCTATCAATTTGCCCTCGTCGGGACTTGTTGATGCTTTTTTTTATCGTCGAAACTCGCTGTGATTTAAAAAAATCTATGATTTTGTTTTTTAAACCACTCCGTAAATTTTAATACCGTGAATTATAATTAACGCGTGAATTATGAAATGTACATTAAAGAGATTCGGTAGCTAATCGATTCGGGCCCAAAACGACTAAATTGTACGAAGTACAGCATTTTTAATTTTTTTGCAGACGTCTGTTGGTTGCCTAGACTCACATGTACGTTCCGGGATGCCCGATGTAATGGATATGATAAAGGCAACATAGATTAAGCTATTTTTAAATAACTTTGTACTTTTAGAAAGGATCTTGAAGGAAAAAAATCTTTAATTAAATATTATTTCTCAATCTTTTCATTTAAAAATTAGAGAAAAATAAAATAATTAACCTATTACTTAAAAAAAAAAATATAATTTACTTAATATATATTACAAGGTAACATATATAAAAATTTAATACTTATCTTATTAATACTGAATTAAAAACAAGTTTAATAAGTATTAGCGACTCATGCGCTTTTTTTGGGAAACAATTTTTTAGAAATTGACCCTCTGAGTTTTTTTCTATATTTAGCTGATATCTATATTTTGTTTTCTAAGCAGCCACCCTTTTTTGAATATGTTCCAAATTTTAAAAAAATCAAAAAGGAAAAATAACATAATAATTTTATCCTATTATTTAAATTTTTTTTTGCTTAAAATATCATATAAAAAAATTTAATACTTATTTATTAATTTGTAGGGTTTTTATAATTAAGATCGTGTATTGTACTTTAGCGTCAAAGGGCATTATTTTGCATTCATTAATTTATTAATTTTAAAAGGGGGGGGATAAAATCGTATTAAAAAGGGGGCCCCAATTAAAGTTTGAGAAACACTGAGTTACACTTAAATATGCTTAAAAAAAAAAAAATATAGTTAACAAAATGAATAAAAGTGATTTAACGTGGAATTAAAGTGATTTCCCCGGGGTTTGCGCAAATCTAGAGAAAAAACAATTTTAAATAAAATGAATAGTTTAATTTCTTTAGGGGGCCCCGCACCTTTGACCCCGGACCGGGGTTGCGATCACTGTCTTAAAAGGAGGGTTAATCAGTTGAAGCATTCTTGTACTATTAGTTTAATTCATTATTCAAGAACTTTAAGAATTTTGGTAAGTTAAAATCTTATTTTTGGTTTAAATAGTCTATTTCAGTTTATTGGTTATAAATATCCTTTAATATACACGTGGTATTATTAGGCTTGGCTTCATTTTTCTTCACTTCCTTGGGCTATTATGTCAAATTTTTCTGCTCGATGGGAAAGGTTAGGATCCTGGCCTTTAAACCCTATTTCATTGTCGAATTCGTGACAGCTCTGAAAAATGTTTTCCCTCTATTGACTTTTTAATGTCTGCTTGTATTTTGAAGGGTTTTTATAGGTTTTTTTTAAAATATAATTTCATTCATTCTTAGCTATGTAAGAATTACAATTTGTCTTTTATTATTTTATTATACTATACATATATATATATATATATATATATATGTGTGTTAAATAATTGTAACCTCTAAACTGGTTTGGTTTAAAATATTTATTTTATTAAATCATTGAGAACCCTTCCGAAATATACATTGTTTGTGTTTGTGCGATACACACGCATATATGAGCTCACTTAAAAATCCATAAATATTATCAATCGGCCATAAACAGCAGATATTTATTTATAAGAATAAAATGTTTAATTGAATATTTTTTCCTACAATTGCATCGTGACTTTGCTTGCGTTGGAGTGAGGGTTAATAGAATGAAGAGACATCTTTAAAAGTCAACAAGCTTTTATTTTTTAACCTTTAAAGGACTTTCAAATTTCGTTATAACTAATGGGAAAAGAGTTAATTTTAGCCTTTTCTAAACATGAAGGAAAAATATTCATAATTTAATCAAATACTCAGGTTGATTCCTAGAATTCGAAAAGTGAGGTTCCTGCACTTTTGTTCTGTGGACGCTAATAATTCAGAGATAACAATTCTAAATTATAATTTAATCTACCATAAACACGTTCAATTGCAAAATTTTCCTCTGCGATTTCAAATTACTTAAATTTAAATAGTAATTAATCTTTGCATAAGTCAGGTTTCCTTGACTGAAAAAGGTTCTAAAAAAATCATTGAAAGTATTTTCAGTTTAGGATTAGTAGAATGGCGTGAGAGAATCCATTACAAAATGATCGAAAATTTACTTAAAGTTCAGAATATTATTTTTAATAAATTTGTTTTTCATAATATCAGAAGCAGAGGTGCAATAATAAAAATAGTAATATTTCCTAAAGTTTAGTGCTTTAAAATGAAATATAGGGTTAACATTTTTTTAAAAAATTGTTCATATACCATTTCATCGAAAGAAAATTATATTTATATTATTTTTTAATAATTTTAATTTCCACTCTATTATACATTTCAAGGCATATAGAAGCAAGTTTTTCATTTAGAAGCATTTTCTCTTGTATGTCTCAATTTCCTTTCAGGTTCGAAACCTGTTTTGCAGCATTCTTCCTGTTCATCTTTCATCTTGTTTGAAAAACTCAAAGTTTATAAACACAATTACATTATAATTATCAAATGTCTATTAAATTGCTACTCATTGAATCATTAGCTCACTTATTCTTGTAACATTGATTTAGTATTCAATAATTAAAACTAAGTCGGGGCTTTAAATTTTGAATTTATACATTTCTTATAATCTTTTTAAGGGGGTATAATATTGAAAACATACATTTCATATAAATATATATATTAAGAATTATTCAAATTCCGTTAAATACATATTATAGGATATAAGGAGGTACTATTACTAAAATTATTTTAAATATTTTTTTTCTCAGAATTCCCTTAGATTTTATACGGGAATTGTTTACCCTTCCCCATTCTTTGTATGACGTTATAGTATGAAGAATTAAAAGATAATTAGTAGTTTTGAGAATTAAAATACTTCCTTGTGACAAAATGAAAGCAAGGTGTTATTATCCTTATAACATTTTCATAATAAATATAACACCATATATAAAATCTTTGATTACATTTTTCAAGCTTAATTTTTTTTCAAAAAATTGTAATAGAGTATTGTTGAAAACATGTAATGGAAAAAAGTGAACTAACTAATTAGCTCGTTACAATACATGTAGTTTTCTTTGTTAAGGTATGTCTAAAGTAAAAAAAAAAACTTTAAACTTATAATGGGGTTTAAAGCCAAAATTTTAAATTTATGTTACCAAATTTTGTTAAAACTTAATCTAAAGTTTAATATAATACACGTAGTTTTTTAAGAAAATACATTTTGGAGACATAAGATAAATTGGCAAAGCATTTAAAATAAATATTGCTACATAAACATAGTTAACTTTTTAATTCAAAAATATAAAAATGTTTCTAAAGGTTGCAACCAAAATCTTAGTAAAAAAATTCAAAAGTCAATTGAATTTTTTTAATCGTAAATTTTACAAATATACAATTAAATTGAAGCTTTAAAATTTACACAAATTTAATACTTTTTGTTTAATGTTTAATGATATAATTCGGATATTTTTCCATAGTGAAAAAACATTTTAAATAGTTAAAATCAACACATATCTATAAATTAATTAATAATTTATTCCTTAATTCAAGTTGTATTTTGGAAAATTCATGATAAAAAAACAAGCTTCTTAATACAAAAATATTCCTGGAAAATTCTGATTCACATTTCTTTCGATTAAATAATAACTAATGAATAAAAATATTAATTTAAAAATATTGATCTGAATCAGAATCTGTTAATTAAGTTTAAGTTAATTAGTTTAAATTGGTCTTCTAATATATATTTAGAGTGAAAGAGAATTCATGATGTTCAAAAGTAGTTAAAATGATTTTCTTTTTTAACTGACACATACTTTGAAACTTTTATTTTGTAAAACTGTTGTGAAAGTATCAACATTTTTTTAAAGTAGTACTTTTATATTTCATACTTATTCTTCAACTTATATACATATACACTGCTCGAAAAAATTAAGAGAGAAAGCACAAAAAAGTGAATAAATTGTTACGTAAAAGCATTGAATGGGCATAAAATGAAAAACTCAGGTGTAATAAAACGCAGTAAAGAAAAAGAAAACAATTGTATATGGAAATTTTAATTCTTTGGAGTGGTATAACGAACATGAAATGATGCTTTAGGGTACCAATTTAGTTACATGTAAATAGCCAAAAATCTGATAGTTGGAAATATATTGCAGAATGTTTAATATGGTGTGCGGTCTCCCTCCCCTCGAACTGCTAAGACTGCCGAAAACTTGTTTTACATGAATGCGATGAAGTTATAGGTTAAACTTCCTGAAATACTACTATACTCTGGAAGAAGTGCGATCTCCGATTTTTGGACAGTAGCAGGAGGCCTTGGTATTGTAACACAGTGCCAACCGAGAGAGTCCGAAACATGCTTAGTCGGATTAAAATCTGCAGAGTATGCTGGCTACTTCACCTACACTGTATTGCTTCAGTTTTAAGAAAATTCTCCACAAGACGAGCTGTATGAGGTGTGGCTGGTTTTGCCCTGCAAAAAAAGTAGGAATCAGCAATGGTTGTTGTGTAATGTACCCCATACGATCTCCTCTGCATACCTTTGAGCCATCAAATAGCCATTCCCAATGACATGCAGATCAGCATCTCCGCCTACGCTGATTCCAGCTCATACCATTAAACCAGATCATCCGTAATATGATATTTCCTAAGCGAATATACGGTAATTTCGAGTGCCCCTATCTCGCCATACCAAAACAAGTCTGTCTTCTCACTCTAACCTGAATTGGGACTCATCCAAAAACAGCACTGTATTCCAATCACTTTTCATCCAATATTGATGTTCATCAGACCTCGTTCTTCAGGCAACACAGTGTCTTACGGAAAACACACCATTGGCCAATGTGAGCGTTTCTAACTGTTAGACACGCCCCCCTGGGAGGGCATGGTAACGTTAGGAAAGCGAACATATCGGAAAGTAAAGAACAAAAGATTATTTTTAAAAATGTTAAATTACTGAAGCAAAACATAATACATTCTGACATAATAAAATAAAATACACAGTTTACACTTATATAAAACGCTTAAATGTATCAGTAATGCACAACGTATTTAATAATTGATTTAACAATGCTAAGTTAAGAAAAAGTGTGATAGTTGTTACAGTGACTCCATGTGCTAGTCATATGTATTATTATATTCGTCACCCATCCGGTATAGTGGTTAGAGACACTGACTACTGTGCCGTAGGACCTGGGTTCGAATCCCGGGGAAGACATGGATGTTTGTAAATGTATAGTGCCTTCGCAGCATGGGGTACTCTAAACAGCCGCCGAGCCACAAGTCCTCTCGTGAGGTTGGTAGCAGGGGTATAGAGATGGGAGTCTTCTGACCCTCCCCCAGGGTGCTCTGCTCCAAAATTGGGGTTCAACCGAGCTAAATCATATTGTCACCTGTGGTGCTCAAGGCTAAGGCTAACGACAGGCGTACATCTAGCCCCTTGCCATTATGAATTTCGTGGGTCTCGATCTGAATACATATCAAACAGGAAGCAACAACAACATTATTATTATACACAAAATTTAAGGCTTATCTTAATAGTTTGTACGATTTATAATTAAAGTCATTTGTAGCTTTAGTGTCAAAGTATATTATTATTGAATTCAAGTCATAATTATTGAATGGAGGGGCGCGAGAAAAATTATGATGAAAATTGTGTCTAAACTATTCAAAAATTGAGAAGCCCTGGCCTAAGTGCATACAGACCATCCACATGAAGTCTATTTCGGATTGTTTGCTTGAAACCTTTCATCATGTTGCCAAAAGAAACTATGTTTGAGTCTGAGTCCGCACTGGGTGTTCTGACTTTACAAGGTCTTAAAAGATTATAACGGTCATTATTTTCTGTTGTAGCACATAGGCGACCTTGAACTATCCAACGTTGAACATGTCCTGTTTCTTGGAGTCGATTCCACAGTCTTCAAAAATATTTCTTGCCACTCTAATAACATCCACTGCAGTTTTATTTATGTTTACCCCGATTTAAGTCTCTAGAAAATACTCCAAGCCATCAATTCCGGTAGATCATGTTGTCGTGACATTTTCCAGTCATCATTTTTTTCACAAAAACAGCTAAAAGCTGAATCTTACCGTTAAGACAATGAAAAACAACGGTTTTCCCGAAATCGTGTTTCCTGCTTATGATTTGGTTCCTTTCTCTGGTTTATATCGTCAGGAATGTTGATTAACAAATGCAGTTTTGTTTTAATTGTTTTCCTGCTGCACTTTAGATTATGATTTTTTTGCGTTAGTTATAAGAAAAGATAGTTGCATTATTTCGATACAAATATACACTGCTGTTTAAAATAATGTAACACCATGAAGAAATATCAGAATTAAATGAACTTTGCAGCAAATATCAACTACAGAATGTTACATAAAATAGCAAAGTTTCAGATCGCAGTGCCCTGAACTGATGTTGAAAGTTTATAAGTAGAGGGCTGTGGCGGGACGTTGAAAATAGTTAATGATTATTTGTTAGTGTTCCATGGAACAGTTCCACAGTGATGCGAGATTAGAAGCAGTGTACCGGCAAGCACCGAACAACTTGAAAAGCCGGCAGTGGATGAAGGAAGGTGACGTCAGCGCGCTAACTTCACCTTCTCCGCATGGGGTGAATAACCCCAAAGCTTCCCCCAGGCAGTTGGCAGCACGTTGGTCTACTGCTGCAAGTGTCACTCAACTCGTCGATATCTGCTGCACCGTGGATTGCGTGCAAGGGTGCCTTTATACAGGATCCTCCTCACTGCAAACCATAGACGGTTGCGTCTGCAGTGGGCTCATAAGTACAGAGCTTGGCAATTTGATTGGCATCAATTTGTCTTTTCAGATGAATCACGCTTCAATTTGTGGTCCCATTATGGCCGCATTCGTGTTAGACGTTATGCCGGTGAACGCTGCCTTCCAGAAAGCATTATCGAATGACATAGTGGCCCAACACCCGGGTTATGGTTTGGGGTGCGATTTCGTATTATGGAGGATCTAATTTGCTACGAATTGAGGGTAATCTCAATAGCAACAGGTTCGTATGTGAAGTGATACCACCCAAAGTCGTTCCTTTCCTTCAAGAAATCCCTAGAGCTATCTTTCAGCAGGATAATGCACACCCGCATGTTGTAAAGACTGTTCAAGACTTCTATTCAGCCCAAAACGTGCAACTTCTTCCTTGGCCTGCTTATTCGACGGATATATCATCTATTAAGCATGTGTGGGATTTGGTTGACGGCGTCTCGCTCGTGATCCGCTTCCTGCAGCTTCAAAGACGAACTTTTGCTGCGCATAAAAGCAATATAGAATTCTCGTTCAAAATTTGTTTGGCTCCATGCCACATCGTATACCAGCACTTATTGCAGCGCGTGGTGTCACACCAAATTCTGATTTCGGACACTTAATATTGTTTTTTTTTTTTTTTTGCTTTGAAAATTTCCTCATTTATTTGTACAAATACAAGTCATTTTTGTATTAAATTTCATTCAATTCTTATGATTCCTTCATGGTGTTGCATTTTTTACAAATAGCAGTGTACGTTAGCTATAATCACAAATATAAAAAAATACTTTGCCCCTATTAAGTTAAGACTTCTTTACAGGGGGCCGTGGGTAGCTTAGTAGTTAAAGCATCGGACTCCAGACCGGAAGGCCTGGGTTCAATGTTTCATGCCACCAAATACTCTTCGAGTACACATGGAGAACGTGTTCTATAAATCATTGGGTCCGAAAGTCTTGTGGGTGGTTGCAGCAGAAACCACGAGTGCAGGGTGCTGGAGAATATATTTCCCTCCCCTCCAGTTCATGCCAAAATAGTAGAGGTGAAGATAGATGGTGTCGCCATCTATCGTATAGAAGTCCAACCTGTTTCCGGCTCTGGTTACCTTCCCTTCGGGAAGGACACGCCAACAACAACCTCCTTACAGAGACTGAACTAAAAGTTTCAAAACTTCACATTATTTTTAGAGTTACGAGCAACTGGAATAACGGGTGTTTTTGTTACAATTTCTCTAATCTGATATATAAATATATATATATATAAACCAATCCATTCTTAAATTATAAATATGACTAATCTTAGTTCAGGTTTTGTAAAGAAGTCTTAGCTATATATAAGAAAAATATTATAAAAGCATTTTTCCTAAGAGGGAAACATTTTGAAAATAAGTAATTATTTCTTCATCTTTTGCAAGAAATGTGAGTTTAAATAATTTTCAATAATTAGCAATTGAAAAATATTTATTCCATCTCCATTTCAAAATATAGAAATACAAATTCTTTATGAATTTGAAAAAGCATTTTTGTATTCTTCCTGAAGCAAATAAACAAGAACAAGAAAAAAAGAGAAAAACAACAAGAAAGACAAGAGAAAAAAAATTATAAAGTTCATTTATGGACCATAAATTTCTGCTTTATTTTCTTAAATTAATAGCAAAGTGAGATAATTTAATTCACCGCATCACTTTCTTTAGTGAAGTATCAAAAACGATACCAAAATATGTAAAAATTGTACATGTAAGGTCTAAAAATTCTAATATTATAAATCTCATTATAAATTATTTTTTATTCTACAGATTAATTTACTAAGTAGATAATTTTCTTATATCTATATTTCAAAAAATATTTCCTTATTATACGAGGTGTGACACACACACACAAAGAAGATTATTTCTGTAGCTTGAAATAAAGGGGGAATTGGCAACAACTGTTTTGATGATGTCATCCCACAAACCTCCTCTATCCATATGACCATTTTCGACTTAACCAATCATGCCAGTTGGGAGCACTGCATCATTGAGTGAACACGTACAAATGCATTCAGCCGGAATAATGTCTAATGTAAAAACTAAACAGCGAATCATCAGCAAGTTTCACGTGAAAAGAAATCAATTACGGAAGCATTTAAAATGTTAACTGAGGCTTACGGAGATAAG
This sequence comes from Trichonephila inaurata madagascariensis, assembly GCA_019973955.1. Lineage (NCBI taxonomy): Eukaryota > Metazoa > Arthropoda > Arachnida > Araneae > Nephilidae > Trichonephila > Trichonephila inaurata. The sequence goes on from BMAV01010985.1 coordinate 115,920, forward strand.
ACGTTGTCTCGTGCATGTGTGCTCGCATAACATAAGTGGTGTTCAAGAACCAGGAACGCGGTGTGGAAGATGAAGAACATGCTGGGCGCCCAATATCAGCGATTACAGACCATAACATTGCCAAAATTCTTGATGTGATTCGGGGTAACCGAAGATTAACTGTTTGTGTTGTGAGAGACGGAATTGTTTAACTTAGCTAGGGAAGATGTTCGACGCATTTTAACTAACGAATTACGCATGATGAAGATTTGTGTGAAGGTTGTTTCAAAAGTTCTGTTGGGTGACCAAAAATAATGCTATAAAGACGTGTGGGTAGACATGAAAAAACACATTGCAAACGAGTCAAATTTGTTGGAATCTGTTGTAACATGTTATGAGACATGAATTTTTAATAATGACCCAGAAAGTAAGCACCAGTAGATGCAGTGAAAGTCTCCAAGATCCCCAAGACCCCAAAAAGACGCACATCAAAATCAAAGTTCAAAGTAATGTTAATTGTGTGTGTGTGTGTCTTCTTCAACATTAATATGATTATATTATTGAGTGGGTTTCTAGTAGTCAGACTGTTAATCAACACTACTACATTGAAGGGCTTAGTGAAAAAATTAGGAAAAGCAGGCCACAGTTGTGGAGTGATGGAAAGTTGTTGCACCCGAACAATGCACCTGTTCGCACTGCCCTGTCTGTCAAGCAGTTTCTGTTCAGCTGAAACATTGCTGTGACGGGGCATCCTCTTTATTCGTCTCATTTGACTCAATGCGACTTTTTTCCCCTACAAATTATTCTTGCTTAAAGGGAACCCATTTTACCTCAGTTGAAGAGATTCAGGCAAAAACGGAGAATCTCTTGAAGGGCCTTTAAAAGCCCTCATTCCAAAACTGTTACCATCAATAGAAGCACCGAATGCAGAAGAGTTTGAATGCTGAAGGGTACTACTCTTTGAAGGGGATAATATCACAGACTCTGTAAGTACAATGATTTATTGAACCAGTCTCGTTTCTTTTGTGTCACACCTCGTATTTTCCACCACAAGAAAGTTAGTTAAAATCAAATATATCATAATGTAAAAGACATAGTAATTGCACAAAATAAATTATCACTATAATTGAGCTCAAAATATATTTCTTTTTGTATAGTATATTTAAGAAATATTCATAGTTATCTTAGAATAATACCTTATTTAGAAGGCTTATATTACTTCTCTCTTTCATTTGGACATATATCATCCCTAAATTATATAATAAGTGGAAATAAATTAATAAAATTGCTCCAAACTATTTCAGAAGTATATTCTATTGATAAGTCAATCCTATAAAGTATAAGAGGTTTTTTTTAAAGACGTCTAATTTAATTTTATGAATCTCAATAAATGCATACTTATCATCAAGTTTCTAAACTTTTAGGTCTGCACGTATACATATATAAAATTTTTACACTCAATTTGCAGTCAATAATTCTACACTTCTCACTAAATAAAACCATAACTATTCCCAAAGAATCATTTAAGAAAGGCTTCCTGTCTAGCAAACATTCACACCTAATTAAGACAGAGCGACATAAGCTTTTCATCTTTTCCTCGAAAGTAAATAGCATTTTAAATTCTTTTGACACGAGTGCAAAGTGTTTTCTTCTGTTAAAAGGAAGAGGGATTTCAATCAGATTTCTCTTTTCAAAGCAAAGTGGAAACACATGTTACGGCTCACAAGCACGTTCCTGTGCAGCCTTTGAAATGCGGGAGAACACCATCGACAAATTCGAGGATTTAATCAGGTTTTCTTTGTTAATTCACGAAGGAAATTCAGTTCCCAGATTGTTAAAATATTCGGAAAAAATCCTGACATGGAAGTAATTGCAACGCTTCAGTGGTTTAATTGAGTTTCGAAGTTTAAATCGATCATGCATTAAAGTGACTCGTTCGAGAAATTTAAAAATTATGTAAAAGTGTGTAATTTATTTCGAAATTATGCTGATACTTATCTTACTACTTTTACAAAAGAAAAAAAAGCAAATACTTTTGAAGTAACAAGATAAGAATCTAAAATTCAGTGAATCGATAATGTTTTTAATAGCAAAAAGATTTTTTTTTTATTTGAAGATAATATGGTTTCAATTGCATTTCACTTTCATAATTCATAAAAAAATATCTTGTTTACAAGAGAACACCAATTTCTTTTTCTTTTTTTTTTTCATTTTATGGGATTTATTTTTCTTTTGCAAATATTTTTTAAAAGTGAGAGAATATTAACGTCGCACTGTTCAGCTAAACGACGGCTTTTGGAAATGGACCTCGTAATTTTGAAACATGGTCAAGTGTGACTGGGTTCGAACTCGTGACAAGCCAGCCACGATCCAATTCCTTGACTACTAGGCTACCGCGGCCCTAAATATTTTAAAAGACAATCCCAACTATTTTTCAGCACTCTTGATATAAATAAAACTACTTTATTTTCATTTTTAGAATTAAAACTAGATATTCAGTTATATACGCAAAACAGTTTATTACATAATCATGCATATTACAGCTCCAATTGAAAAATTTTGAATAATAAAAACTAAAGAACAAAAAAGTCTAAGATTTGCATTTATTTCAGTAGAAATAAATACTAGATAATTTTAAAGCATCATCATATTTTACATATCCTATACATGAGCATAGTATAAAAAAACTATTTAATATGCTGCAAGTTCTATACAATGATTTCTTCTAAAGAAATTTAACAGTTAGAATCATTTTTGCATACTTCATAAAATAAAAAGAACGTGCAAAAACAAGTATGATTCATTTAAAGTAGCCAACTACGTTCGAAACCATGATTTTAAAAAAGTGCATAAATGGATAATTTTCATGATATTTATTGTCACTTAGAATAGAATGCATGTATAAAACTGTTTTAAGGACATTATGCAAAAAAATTTATTTAAATACAATATTTTTGGCAAATTAACTAGGATAACTATTTTTTTCAAATGTTACTCCTTTGTAAAAATGCTTCACTGTATTAATGTTTTATACTAGCTCAGACTTGTACAGAGTCAACTATGATTTTGAAAAATGCAATTATTTTAGGTTAAACATTTGAAATAATTATCAAGCGTTTTTCTAAAATTATACTCCCTTCTGTTTTCGAAAACATGGATAAACCGACTACCAAGTTATGCATTTCAAAATTCTAGTTGAGCCCCGTCAGAGGGCAAAGAGCTATATCAGGCAAAATATTTACAATAGAAGCATTTTTAAAAGAAATTTGGAAAAAGGTTAATCTAAGTTAATTTTTTGTCAAAATATTGTCTAAATAATTTTATTTAATAATATTTTAACTCAATTTTATATGCATTGTCAATCTAATGATCTAAATATCATAAATATTTTCCATTTACTGCTTTGAAAAACTTTAGGCATCGTTCCAAATGAAAACATTTGGAATAGTGGATAATTTAAAACTCTTAAAACTTACTCTCACTTGCATAACTAAAAAAATTATGAAATTTTAAAATTTAAATTTTTCTTAGTCGTTTGAGAAAATATCGCTTTCCTTGATTATTGCTCTAATGAATTTCATACTTTCCTAGAGTTCATTTTTATTTTTGGGCCTAATTCCTGAAGGTATTTCTTCATGTAGGTCTACACATTAAATAAGACTAATGTGTCAATCTAATAAATAGTTTTATTTTAGTGTTCTGTAGCAAATCAAAGTTGACCTTTGACGTAGAAAGATGCAGAGCCTTTTTAAAAAATAAGATTAACCTCAAACAGATCTTATAATGATAAAATAATCAAATACTCAAGCACCTTCTTGTATACTTCAGAATTTTTCCATAATGTCGAAATATATAGTCCCAGTCCTCAGTGCTCCTTTCTTAAGTCCTCAGTGCTGCGCCAATACATCTCAAAATCATGGCTAACTTCCCTACATGCATCAAGAAATCTAAAATAAAAATCAATTTTTTGCTTGCTGCACCCAACATTGATGCCTTATTGTTTGTGCGAAATGCAAAGCATTAATTCATTACCTTTAAATAGAGCATTTACAATCCTTAATACAGAGAGAGAGAGAGCCGCAATGACGTTCTTTATACTACTGAGTTCTCTTTCTACTGAGGCTTTGTCTTTGGCACTTATGATGGAAAATCTAGTTTGTGTAGGGGGCAATTTAAGGCTTTTTTTAGACACTTTCTCTGCTCATAAATCTAAGGCTCCGTAGTGAATTTTCTCAAGATAATTTTCAACATTTTGTCTTCTCTTAGAGTTTGTTATTTTTGCTTATGACTATGATTTTCAACTCTATTTTAAAATTAGTTTTCCTTAATTGTTTTTTTTTAAACTCTACTTACATTTCCTTGACATTAAATCATTCAGTACATCTTTCATGCAAAACTATTTTTAACACTCCACTAACTAAAGATGACATTGAAACTAATTTCTATATACGCGTATACTAACTCTACAAAGGTATGGTTTATGCAAATCTTACTGATGTTGACTAATGCAAACATAATTTTTTTAAGCGCTTAAGCTATCCGACTACGTTCGGAATCGTGATTTTGCAAAAGCGTATAGATGGATAATATTTATGATATTTAGTGTCACTTAGATTAGAAAAACGTATATAAAATTGTTTGAAGAATAGTATTACATCAAAAAATTATTTAAGTACAATATTTTGACAAAAAATGAACATAGAATGACCGGTTTTCAAAATATTCTCCTTTTGTGAAAAATGTTTATATTATAATAATATTTTGCCTGTCTTTTTATATAACATCCCTATAAAATATTTTGACTCTTATGAACGATATGTCGCACATCAGCTGTGATTGTGAATAATTATTTTTTCATTCGTGTCCGTTTATTTTTACGGATGTGAGACATTGTAACATAATTAATACCTTTTTCCAGGTATTCTAATGGTTTTAAATGGTCTAATTTTTTAGATTAATCTGGTTAGAAACATTACAATAAATATTAACACATTCACTGGCAACATATTTTTACTTCATACAAGCAGGAATACCAGTTATTTTTTCGAGTGGACTGAGTTTTAAAATAAAACTCGATGACTTATTCCAGATATAGCTTGCACAGAACATTTAATTGAAGCTTACGTCAAACTCGGTACAAAGCAGCGTATCTAAAAATTTTAAATATTTTTTTAATGATAACCCCATCTTCTTCATTAATTTTCGAATTATCTTTGAAAGAAAGTGTTTATTTTGATGATTCATTTGAAGAATAATTGTAATTTTTTTGCAAAGAACAAACGTTTAAATACGATTTTATTAAAATAAATAATGGCATTCTGGGACAAAACATATATCTAAACAACGGGAAGAGTTCTGTTTAACCCGTTTGTTAAGGAAGAATAAAAATGAAAACTTACTCATTAATTTTGTTCGTAATTTTTGTTTCGAAATTCTCCAATTTATATGTTCTACAATTATTTTTCTAAAAGAAGATGAGTTGTTTGTTCGTTACCGTATAAACTTCTTTTCGTTTTAATCAATGAATATCTGGCTGTTAAGGTTACAGAATAGAGAAAAACTGAATTTGAAATGTTCCAATGCTAGTTCTAAAGATTTGCCGCGTAGCTTACGTATTTCAAACAAATTTAGTAGTTATTAAAAACTTCCATCTTTCAGGCAGTGTAAGAATCTCAATTCTGTAAAGCTTTGTTTATAAGCTTGGCAGAAAAATATACCAAAATCCCTTCATGATAAAATTTTAAAAAAATATATACGATTTTTTTTAATGTGATTCAAAATATGTGTATCTTATTAACCCTCATAGCTTCAGCTAGGGATTGCAATACCGGGATACCGAATACCGGTATTTTCAGCCACTTGTACAATTTTGTAATACCGGTATTCATAAGTTTAAATACCGTTTTTCAGTATTTACTAGAAATTTTTCAAATTGTCTCTACTATATGTTCAAGGATCGCCAACATAGCAAAATAGCATACGTCTTTGTTTTAAAGTCTCCCTAACAGCTGAAATTAATTAGACTGTGAATATAAAGCTGCATCTTACAATTATGGAAAGTGATGAAATATGTGGATCATCCAAAAGGAGGGCCACAAAACTGTCCTATTGCAGCTCAAGCGCTGCTGCAAGCGCAGGATTCATAGTCTCATATTCTTATCTGTGAAAATGAGGTTGTAGTTGTGAGGAAAGTGCATATATTTTGATATTTTTTTTAATTGGTGGGTTAGTTACTCACATTGTATTTGTGTATATCATACTTTAGGGTTCAAAATGTTTTTCAGATTTATTTTATACATATACTCATAAATAATAACACATGATAATGAATAAGAATAATTTTAAGCAACATAAAAATCAGTTGATAATACTTCAGTTTGGTTTCATTATTTATGTGTTGAAAATCACAGACCACACAGACTAAATAGTGAAATTTATACTTTATTTGTGATTTAAAAAAATAAGATTTCTTACTTCTTTGTGATTTTTTTATATACCGTTATAACTTATAAGCTAAGCATTATGTTATGTGATATTTACCATCTCTAATAAAAACAAAGAAACATCTGTATTTTCTTTCTTTTACTAAATTTTTTACTACCGATATTAAAACCGGTATCCCGGAACTAAGAATCAAAAAATACCGGTATTGAACTTTTAGTCAGATATTGCAATCCCTAGCTTCAACGTATTGAATTTCGCACGTCTGGGCATTTCCAGCTTTGAGCTATGCTGCTCTTCTATAAACTCTTCTTTTTATTAATATAAATTAACATAACACATACATGCACCTTATAATCATCAAGGCAATCAAAGTACACTACTGTTTATTTCAATTTGTAACAATGCAGTTCGCAAGATAACCATTAATCAGTAAATATGAAGCAACCTTAAAGTGAAAAAGAAATTGTGTAACAAAAAGCTTTCTAAAATATTTGAAATAGGCATACTTTTGATGAAACTCTATAGTAAATAGTTCCAATTAAGTTGTTTTTAGCCCACATTGTTGGCAACAAAAAACCAAAACAAAAAATGATACCAAATTGCCGCAACAATTCGTTTCTCTGTATTGGGTTTCTAACCAAAAGCACACGACAATAAATCATGAACTCAGTGGCAAATAAAGAAATGAACTAAAAAGAGATCTCCAAAGTACAAAATAATATAGTATATCAAAAGTATAAACTGGATTTTAAAAAAAAATACATTAAGTAAAATTAAAAACTATTTAAACAACTATTATTCGAGTCAATATATCTTAAAATTAAACTCAAAAAGAAATTATAACTAATATTTTACTTGGAGTTAATAACTTTCTGAAATGGATGAAATACACTTTTGTTTGTTTAAACTATCATCAACTGTATGAAGCCATAAACCGAAAAAGAAAAAAACACATACACACAAACACACACACACATATATATAACAAGCCAGTTTAGTCGCCCATCCGGTATAGTGGTTAGCGACGCTGACTGTTGTGCCATAGGGTCTGGGTGGTTCGAATACCGGAGAAGACAAGGATATTTGTAAATGTATAGTGCCTTCGCGGCATGGGGGTATTCTAAATAGCCGTCGAGCCGCAAGTCCTCTCGTGTGATTGGTGGAAGGGGAAGAGAGGTGGGAGGCCCCTGACCACCCCCAGGTGTCTTCCCTCAAAATTGGAGTGGAAATGAGTCAAATCGTACTGTCACCTGTATGGTGCTCAAAGCTACGGTTAACGGCAGGCGTCACTTAGCCCTTTACCATGATGAATTTCGTGGGCCTCGATCTGGCCTTTGCCGATCAGGTGGCATCAGTAACAACAACAACAAACTAGTTTAATTTATGATTAGGAATTTACTTCTATTTGTGACCGTTAATGAATGTCACCTCTAATATGCTGTACTTTTCAAGATTTTGAAAGACACTCTTACATTATACTAAAATACCTTAAAACTTAACACATGAACGCAAATGTCGCTGTACACGTATTCTATTAATTCTCCATTTAATATCTGATCCATGCTTAGGAGCGAAACTACAATCGATATAAAGCTTTGAGGTCTTATTACGAGATAAAGTATTACTAGACATACTACTTCATTAAAAGCATAAATTTAATGTGTTAGCTCAGAAATAGGTTTGCAACCTTGTTCAAAATTATGTTCAGTTAGATTTAATTTATGTGCACACCTAAGTATACACCTTGTGATCCTGTAATAAATTAAATACTGTGATTTACATCACTAAATAATTGTTACAAGTTTTTTTTAAATATTTTTATGTTTAAGTTTGTTTTTTCCTCTGAATCTTTTTGAACACCTACATACATATTCAAAGATTCATTCCATCTGTTTGTGAAATGCAAATGTTCTTTCTGTAGAAAATATTTTCAGGATTAGGGACTAATGGATTAAAAATTTATCTTAAAATTTTCTCCCTGAAGAAGAAAAGTTTTTTTTTAAAATATTATGGTATCCGAATACTTGCGACATTTTTTTTTAAAACATGAAAATATGGGAATTTTTTTTTGATTTTTTGGTTTATTTAGTATATTTTTAAACAAAAAAAAAGTAAAATTGAAAAAAGAAAAAAAAAAATTATTATCAAAAAAGGGAAAAAAATTAAAATGTACAAAAATTACATAAATGGGGCCCGCTCTGTACAAAAATTTTCGAACAAATTCTCAATTTTTTAATTTTAATTTTGCTACTTTGTTATTCGTGTTTGAATTGACCTTCAGGATAATAGATATTTTAATTTTACAAAAAAATAGAGCCCTTTTTTATTTACTATATGAAATTGCTTAAAAACAGTGATTATATTCACATAAAGGACTATAAATTTTGAAATAATACAGTGATTGATAAATCTGAAGAACAAAATACTTCTACTGTTATGCAAAATATTTACAAAACGTTTCATTAAACTATTTTCAAAACTTTTTGAGCAATCGCTGTCCAATTTTGAGTTTTTCGAAAAAAACACATTTCGAGTAAAACGTATTTTAAAGTTTGACATCTTGTGTAAAGTTATGGCATCTTCTTTAGTTAAAACACTTGTAGTTTTTATTCTAGTGAATGTGTGGAAAACAAAACACTTGGTATTTTTATTAAGCTAATAAGATAGTCTATAAAATAAAATCATAAAACAAATTTGTCAATTTTTGAAAAAAATCATGATTTTAGGGTAGTCGGATACCAGTAAGATGAAATACCTAGTCTACTACAACTAACTATATGGACGGTTTCCGTTAATAAAGATTATAACTATTTTAATGGAAGATAAGTTTAAGTTTTTTTTTTTTGCTTATTATTCTATTTACAAAAAAATTGTTTTTCTTTGTATACGCATCGTTTTACTGTAATTTAACGTATTTTAATGCATTACTTTACAACAAATATTCCAGAACTCGAGGATGTGAAATATTACTAATTCGAAAAATGTTTTATATTTATGAAAAGGAAACCCTAGGCTTACACAAGGGTGGGATTTGGGGGCTTAAAACACTCTCATAGGCCAACAGATTTTAATTCTTACCATAGAAATAATCCCTTGACGCTTTCGTCTTGGTATTTTTATAATGTAATCCCCACAAAAGAGAAGTATGTGTGATCTGCTGCTCCAAAAGTAAGTAGAAAAATAAGCATTCGAAAATATTGTCATCTCCAAAAAAATTATTGTGATATTGATTTATACTGTAATAATATGACATAGCTCTTAAAAATATACGAATAAATGCCTGGTATTTTGAGATTTATAAATTATACATGGAATGTGAAATTAAGTTCTACATTTATGAGAAAAAAATATTTTTCTCTCCCCTTTTTTATCTGATATACAAAAAAATAAAATGAATCCTGCAGCAATTTTATTGTTTGTGTTTTTATATTGTGTGTTTGATTATTTAAAATTAGTTAATACCTCTTAAAGGAAGTAGTTTTTATGAAAATTTCAAATAATGATATATCAATTATAGGAGTTAGATTCAAATAATTTATTCAGATTTTCAATAAAATTTACTTAATTTTATAAATCTTCGTAACAAAATCTTTCAAGTTATAAAAGTATTTTTAAACTTTTTAACAAATATTATTGTGTTTTGCCAAAAAACTGAAAGTCGTAATTACCGATTATTCAGGATGCATAAAATGTTTTGTTTATTAAAAACTGTTATTTTAGGATTGCTCTGTAAATAATCTTTTCTGTCAACGCCATGTTGTCTGCGGACAACTTCAATGAATCGCAAATATACTAGTATTCAAAAATAAAGGAAGAAGTTGTGAAATTAATATGTTTTCAAACAAGGAGGCAGACTAAAAGATTAATCAGAATGTCAAATAGGGTCAGGCATAATAATTATATATTAATATAAATTAAGGATGATGTAATGTGTAATTGCCGGAAGGGTACAAAGCACGGGCGCACGAGCTGGTAGTGTGTTTTCAGCCTTCTTTTCAGAATTATTACATACTACTGATTAAAAGGACTCAAGTTACTGCCCCATATGGAATAAGCAATAGGTAATATATATATATATATATATATATATATATATATATATATATATATATATATATATATATATATGGTTAAATTATTGAAGGATAAATAATATGGCTGTTCATAATCTCTCACACCATACGGGTTCATGAGATTGGAGAGCATTCCAAATATTCCGACGAACGATTGTCTAGAGTGGTCGTATATGTGTAATTAGCATGGAAAACTACCGATAATCGTCTTACAAGCAAGCAGAGATAAGAGACAGACCACTGGAGAAATATGTGAAACGAAGGAGGTCTCCGAGGATGATATACAATGAACAGAATTGTATTTTATTGCAGCCAGAAAAAAAATACTGTCTTTCAAATGTCAAATGGTGGTTCACTTGCAAGAAGTATTCTATGGTACATGCCAGGAATGCTTGATCATCGGAGTTAGCGTTTTCGTGGTGATAAAAATACAAGATGGCTGCAGAAAATTGTCCATTAATCCTTATGAATGAGAGAAAATTTAATCTGACCACTGATTCAGGATACATACTCATCTGGAGAGTGCCGGGAATGCACAATAATTTCCCGATCAATATCAAAAGGTATCGGTTTGGAACCATCAAGTCTTCAATTGAGGAAAATATTCTGCTTGATATTCGTACTAACCTTCACGTATTTCAAGAAGATTCAGTCACTGGGGCCAGCTATTTTGCTAAGGTTCTCTCCTTCCATGTATGCGTCTGTTCAGAGATGTTAAGGGTTCTCGGTTTCTCTTCATTAGCGGTAATGCTACACCTCATCATACTAAGACACTCTACGAACCATAAGAGAATGAAAGTCTTCAAACCATGGCTCATCCGGGAAGGTTAGCAGTTTTAAATCTAATAGAAAACCGGAGAGAAATTCTATGGAGGCCACCCATCAGTAGTGGGGCTGCAATTAATGCTGCAAGAGGAATCGGCACTATCTCGACAGCTCGTTAACAATCTTGGGTTGAGTTGAGTTTCCTGCTTTATGGCGCAAGAGCCAGTTTTGGTTATACTGCGCCAAGCATTCATAGGTCTGTGGTCTGGACGGGAAAAGAAGAAAATAAGAAATTGGATGACAAGATGAAGGGTTGAAAATAGAGAAGGATCACTGGGGTACCCCGGGGTCGTGACACCCGTGTTTAACAAAGATAGTAAACCCCCTTGGGAAAAGGAAAAGATCACTAGGGTACCTCGGGATTGTGACACCCGTACCCACCTCAAGAAGGTGAGCCCCCTAAGGGGTTAACAATCTTGGACTAAATATGAACCGACGACGTAAGCCTGGCACTATAGTCAAGGGGATTTTTAATAATGGCTAACATTTTATATATAATTACAATATTCAAATTATTAAACTCGTATTATTTCGTGTTTATATATATGTGAGGGGATTTGTTTTTTTTTGATGAAATGATAAATAAAAACTGAAAATTAATTTTAAAAAATCTGTTTTTCAACATTATTTTTTCTTTTATTTCTTTTCACTTTTACCAGAAATTCTGGGTTGGTGACACATCTTGATCATAACCACAAAGTGAGGAATCTAAATTTACGCTACCAAATTTTAAAACTTTGGTACATTCGGCAACAGTTGAATAGTACTTAGCCCAATTTCCCAGTATCTTCTGAAAATTGTTATGAATTTCATGCTTTCACACTTTTTCATGATGTACTTTATCTCTTCTCTAAAATTTTGGAATTTCCCAATATGGCAGTAAAAATAGAAAGGATTCCCACCATATCTTCTAACCTAGCTGCATTAATACACTATGTGTTTACATATAAACGCTGACTAAGTATTAAGTCAGAATTACTGAATATTCCATTAAAATTGCACACTGAAGCCATGCAATGGATACTGGTGACGACTTGATAATGTTGAACTTTGATCACGTAACGTGGATGACACCTGAGCCGGTATTCCACTCTGCAAATTTCTACACTAGTTCAACGAGAGGCTTTTGAACCTAGACAGATTTAATGTGCATCAGCGTTTTTACACGTAGTGTCTTAAGTGAAACTAAAACTTGAAACCATGACAGAAATTCTCAGATCACCAGTTCGTTGCATTCTGTTGGTGATTTGGAGAATCTTTCATCCTCCCTCTTTCAGAGACGAAACGGAATTAACTACTTATAACACTAATTCGAATATTTCAGAAATATAGTCAAAATGAACAGAACTAGGAAATTTTAACGATTCAATTCGACAAATATATGTACAGTCGAACTTCCAAATTATGAACCTCTATATTGTGAATTTTTTTATATATCGAACTTCTTCCTGGAATCAAGAAGATTTCACAATTTTCTTCGTAAAAAAATCTCCCAATAAAGAAATGCATTTTCTATAAAATTGACTTTTTTTCTTGTGATTCATTTTTTTAACCTATTTTTAAAGTATTTTTAGACATTTCAAGTTATTTTCTGTTTTAACACATTTTATGGTGGTCATAAGTACTGAGCTGGTTTTATTAGAAACCTAACACGACGGAAGTAATGGAATTCTGGGCGTCTAACCCAAGAAGTGCAGTCTTTAACCTCCATTGTCCAGTTCCCTAGAAACATCTTAGGTATCCCCTTTCATCCTCATTGGAGTTGTCTCGTGTCCCCGCGTTCTTGAACTAGTTTCCTTTTATTTATGGTGTTTGTCAGTCGTACTGGTAACTTCGTTTCTTGTAGCTCGAAAATATCAAAACGTAAGTGCTTGAGCATCAAATAAAAATAATTTATTCTTCAGGTAGTGGATAAAGGCACCAAGAAAAATGATTTTACTTTAAATTTTGGTATTCCTCCAAAAAGTTTATCAACTATTATAAAACATCGAGATAAGTTACAAAAATATGATTCACTGAATTCTTGTTCAAAACATTTAAGAACATGTGTCTAAGAAAATGTCGGCGAGGCTCTTTTGAATGCGAGATAAAAATTTTCCGATCTCTGGATCTTTCGAAGAAGTGAAACTTCTTCAGTTTGCGAAGACATTGTGATACGACTAATTTCTATGTAGCAATGGATGGCAAGAAAGTTTAAGAAAAGACACATAAAAATACACCTGAAGGGATTTTTGGTACATTGCAAAGATGTGAGACGTATTATGAAACAAAGCATTTTTTCAAAATTAACAGATTATATCAGTTAAATTTAAGGACGCATGTAATATAATGTATGCTTAGAATTTCTAGTTATAAAATGTATATTAAAAATTATGTATACTTTAACTTAGAAAATGTCCTTAAAATTCCTTAATTTTAATATAAAATTACTTTCTTTCTGTTGAAAAGACAGTATATTCCTCAACATTCTTTTTTCTTGTTTTCCTTTCAATTATTCTTTCTTATTTTATAGGTAAGAAATAGATATTAATTTATAAAAAGGTGAGGATATAATTACCTTTTTATAAGATACGGTGTTTATGAATTTTAAATCTATTTTATGTGTTTTATAAAGTATATTAAAAAGTGAACATCTTCATAAAGAATTTAACATAAAACGAACTTTTTTTCGGAATTTAGCGACTTCGTTAAATAGAAATCCGACTGCATTTCCATATTCCAGATTCTTTAATTTGGTTCTGTGAAAAATGATCGCAGCCTTTCAGTAAATCACAAGCAATAAACGTATTCAATGAAATGTCCGAAATCCACTTTTGCAAACACATCTATTAATATCTCGTAATTTGCCGAATATATTTTGTAAATGTTTTCCAATTTTAACTAATTTTTTAATTATTACTTAATAGTAATAAATAAACATATATGAATAATAATTATTCTATCATACTTGCAGATGTATGCAAATCGACAAACAATCTGTTTTAATGAAAACATAATTTATTTTCATAAACATAATCAAGACAGCTATAGGATTATAATTTTTTATATATGAATAACATAAGTCTCTATATTTTTGTGTAACTTTTAGGTATATACGGGTGAGAAATTATCCAGCTTCTTTATAACTTCTGTATAATCTCAAACATATGATAATTTTTTTTACTCTTACAATAAAAAAAAGAAGGAATTTAAATGAAATGTTATAAAAAAGTAACTTTCACAAACAAAATGGGATTTTCATATAACTTTAATTGGTCTCTGTACTTTTATGAAGTAAAAAAGACTAATGCATGCAGTTTGTTTAGAAATACAGGGTGAGGCGTTCAGAACGTCCTATTCTGAACATGTTCCAGTGTTTGTTGGGAGGGAAAAGGCGTGGTTAAGCGTTCGGTGGAAGGGGTGGAATTGGATATTTGTGTTCCTCCCCCCGTCTCAATCTCAAACATGTTGTGGTCGAGGTGTGAAATTGCCCTCCCAGGGTGCCCTTCTCCTTCGTTATCTGCTTATGCTACAGGTGTAGGATTTGCGAAAAAACTAGAAGATTCCATTGATCTTAATTTGTCTTTCTTAAGACCTTCAAACTTAAGCTTCTAACAGATTAAAAATAATAAGAATAATATATGCGAGAGAATCTACGATGACAAAACACACAATAACAATAACACCGAATTAACGTAACTCGGACCACTATCAATATCTAACCTGCCTAATCTCAATTCCAATAATATCACAAGTCCTAATATTAAATAGTCAATCCTACCTAGATCCGATCGCCGATCTACTCATAAATGAGTTGCGTCTGTACTCGATTGCAATGGTATGCACCTTGACCTAATGGCTCTATCTTCGGGATAACCTCTGTTGGCTGTCACTTCACAATCTTATCAATCTCTATTATAACATACCCCAAATTTCTATCTCACTTACTGAAACTTCTGATATTTAAAAGCTATCGAATTTGCATCTTATATTCCGGTTTCACTTTTTGGGTTTTGGTTGGAAAAGAGTTGCCATTAATCCTGCCCCAAAAGAACCCACAGAACATGTTTATGAAAAGACGCGTGAGCCCGTCACAGAGCAGCAGCGAACATTTGCCGTGGAGGTGTATTTCTTTAACGGTCGGTCTGTGATTGCAGTGCAACGTGTCTTTCGTCACCATTTCGATATTCCTCCAAAAGGTCATGTTCCTGATCAGAAATGTGTTTTAATGTGGAATGATTCTTTCAAAGCAACGGGGAATGTGTCCAAAGAAAGGAAAAGACCTCCAAAGAGCGTTAAAACACCTGAAAATGTGGAACGATTTCGTATGTCAATTCAGACAGGTATTTGACAATGATCCAACAATTCTGTGATATCGCCCCCCCTAGGGTTCTCTTCTCCTTGATTATTAGCGTGAGATAGAGGTGTAGGATTAACGAAAGAACTAGAAGATTCCATTATCTTAATTTGTCTTTATTAAGATTGTAAAACTTAAACCTATAACAGATTAGATAATAATAATATATGTGAGAGAATCTCCGATGACAAAACAGACAATATAAATAATATCGAAATAACGTAACTCGGACCACTATCATTAATTTAACTGCCTGCTCAATTCCAATAATATCTGGGGCCAATATTAAATAGTCAATCTTACCTTAATCCCATCGTAGTCAATCTTAATGGAAATTGCTTATCTCTAGGCAATGGTATGCACCTTCCTTAATGACTCTATCTTCGGATAACCTCTGCGGTGTCACTTCACAATTGAATCCGCCCTCTTAACATTTCCCAAATTGCCACACCGCGCTGATCCTGATATTTAAAAACTTTCTAATTTGCATCTTTTATACACGTTTCACTCTTGGGTTTTGGTTTTGGAAAAAAAGTTGCCATTTTCGGCCCAAAAGAACCCAAAGGAAGAATGAAAAAAACGCGTAGCCCCCTCACAATTTTCTTACCCGCTCCAAAAAAGGGGTCTTTAAAAA
>BMAV01010986.1:0-52572 GCA_019973955.1 Trichonephila inaurata madagascariensis
GAATAAATTTTTAAAAAAGGGAAAACATTTAAAAATTATTTAAGTTTTTTAAAATTGTTTTAAAAAAAATTTTTTATAATGCCTTAAAAAATTTTTACATGTATTCTAATCTAAGTGACACTAAATATCATAAATATTATCCATTTACACGCTTTTGCAAAATCACGGTTCCGAACGTAGTCGGATACCTTAACCTCCGAATCTGTATCTATAGCCGATTCCTTAATTAGCTAGAGTCCGCTCTATAATTAAAATTTAATAATCTATCGCTTACCGATATCACATGGCAATCAGCCGCCAAGTTTTATATCTTCTATATGTTATTATTATCCAACTTGATCTAGCTTCTTTTCACCGTCTGGCTTCTAACCGACTTCTATATGGCTTCTATAATATTCTCCAGCCTCCGGCTGACTTCCCCGAGAATATACAAGCTCCAATATATACAATGATTCCTTAATCTGCAAATCGCGTTTTCTTCTTGAGAAGGTTGGAATGAAATGCCATTCTGGCCCCAAAGATTCCCCTAGAGGATTAATAGAAGGCGCGATACAGCCCCTTCACAAACTGTTTTACCCTCTTGGAAATTTTTTTGAATATTACGGGGGGTTTTTTCTTCCTTTTTTTGACTTGTATATAGGTTCTTAATTTCATGTAAATGGTTGAACAAAAGCGCACTCTCGGTTAATACGTGTATCGGTTTATATTCGTAAATATACAGTATATGTTCAATATAGCATTATTTAAATGTTAAAACATAAAGGACAGTTATCTCAACTTCTGACATTTTAAACTATCTAAATATATACTTTTTTGTTCTTAAAAAAATGTTTCATATTCTTTTGTCTTTCTTTTTATTCTAAAGTATTGAAATTATTCATATCATTTGAATTATCTCGCTTTTTTACATCATCAAAAATCATGCATGTTAAATGCAAAACACAAAGAAAACAGCTTCCGTGATATATGTATTCAGAAAACACTTGTAACATTTTATCCATTATGATTTAAAAAAAAAAACAGCAATAGAAAATATATGTCGTAGGTAGGATTTCTATCACTACAAAAATATTTCAAATATTTCTACGGCAGCTCTATTTTATATCCCTAAACTTTGTATGTTACTCAAAAAAATACTTCTTTTAAAAGAAAATCCAAAATTTCTGTCGAAGAATGCAACATTGCCACAACGTTTTATAAAACTATTATTTAACTTTTAGTTGCGAATCACAAAAGAGTTCATGCATATCTTTTTTCCACTTAAGTCGTATTAACACAAACATTTGCGTCTACTGCAAAACTAAAATCGCAAAAATATCTTTCAAATATCAGCTCTTGTCCTTGTGAGCTGAATTTAAAAACAGAACTTGCAAGTTGTTTATCGAAAGGTCATGTTTTTCATAAAAGCTTCTCCATCGCCGAAAGTCAGTTGTAAAGTACATTAGTATTTTCTTTTACCCTTAAAAGCATTGCATTTCTCCCCCACTGGTACATGAATATCAACCATTTATTACAAGCTAAACTGAATGCACTTAGCAACCAAGAGTATCACCCTTTGTTATGGTTTTGGTAGACGGTATTTAAGTTTGTTATTTTTCACAGGGATTTTTATTCACACTGATCCTTAGAGATTCGTGAAAGATGGTTAAATTTCTCACAATTCATGTCTGCTAATCTTGTCCATTACGTTAAGTAATAAAGGTTAAAGTATTTTAAAGTGACAATATATTTAAAAAAAGAAATAAAGGAAAGTCATTGTTTGTAGAGTTTATAATTTTTGATCACCATTGCCTTATATATTTAATGCATTATAATAGACCAAAAGATATGAAATTTTTTTAATGCATGTTAGGTAACGTACAATAAGTAAAGGAAATTATCGAAACTGTGCATTTACAATTAGAAGAAGTTTTGGCTTATTTGGAAAATAGTGTTAGGTAAGAAAAAAATATCATTAAGTTAAAAATTTGGAGGATTTTTTTTTCCCTTTTTGTAGAAATATTTCTGGAAGTCTATAAATATTTGGATATAAACAATTCTTTAAATCAGGATATATTCAAATGCGATATTTACTTGAATA
Organism: Trichonephila inaurata madagascariensis; assembly: GCA_019973955.1. Taxonomy (NCBI): domain Eukaryota; kingdom Metazoa; phylum Arthropoda; class Arachnida; order Araneae; family Nephilidae; genus Trichonephila; species Trichonephila inaurata. Next base: position 2,081 of record BMAV01010986.1, read on the forward strand.
GAACATTTTTAAAGTGTTACTATACAGTTGTGTGTTCTTAAACACGTCTGTGGATAAAAACAATAACATGAAAAATTTGGTTTAATGATATCACAATTTATATAGTTTAGATTTAGTAAAAATAATTTCCACTGTTAAATTGTCGTTAAATGTTTAAATAATTAAACAGTTTTTAGTCTAATTTTTAGTTACACCTTAACTTACTTAAATGTATTCAAATATTTTTTTACAACAAGGCTGTGATGAGGTATTTACCATTGAAAACTTAATACATTTCACGGGAATTAGTATTACATTTGTGTGAGGCACCATGCAGGTGAAAAACCAATTGCCGCAAATGTAATTTTGGCGCCCAGTTTTTTTCATGTATTTTAACACATCAGATATAATCGAAAATTAACGAGTATCAACTCAAATCATATTAAAGTGATGAAACGAAATATTGATTACGTTTTAGTTGAATGTTCTAAAAATGTCTTCATTGCAGACTAATTGTACTGTCAACAACACTTCAGTGGTTATTTTCGTTTATAAATAAACTCACATTCGTTTCATATAAATATATCTAATTAAACATATTTATTCTTGCCCAGCATCCCTGTTACAAAAATCGACATTTATTGTAGTTTATGTCAACTTGATATATGTTTGTCTTGATTTCTTAATTGGTAGTTTTACTGGAAAGGTACACAATAAATGCTATTTCTCAATAATAAATTAAATTGACTTTTTAATGTCACTATAATTAAAAGTTATCGAAAAAAATTTTATATTATAATGTGCATTAATAATAAAATACTTAATATTACTATAATTAAGTTATTTAAAAATTATCTTTCAAAATTTACTTTTTTTGAACTTCTATTAGAAAATTAAATATTTGAACATCAAAAAGTTTCAAGAAATTCGTCTAGTGACATTTATTTTTTGGAAGTAAAATTTGATTTGAAAGAAACTGTTAATTCATTTTTGTGACAATGGACTGCTAAAACAATGAATTCATACATATTTTTCTACTATCAGTAATTATCCGTGCCATCTAGTTAGTTTTTTTCAATGATGTAATTCGCTTACAATTTTGATCAATCTAAAACTTATGAATGCATGGTATACATACATGAAAACTAATTATCGAGAAATAATATAACTTTCTTTTTATTTTCAGATTACTTAGTATTTATTTTTTTCTGTATAAAATATTTTGGATAAATGTCGACGTTTCAGGAATTAGTATTATCTCGATCTTGCTGTAATTAGATATTTAATTCTGTAGCTGCTCTATAGACATGAAATATTAAATTAAAAAAAAAACTAATCCACTAATTAAACTAGATGAAATTTGAATAAAATAATTAAAATCCTTTAATATAATGAATTTTTCTGATTTTCTAACCCATTTCTGCAATTACTTTTCATGAAGATTTAATTAAAACATTTTAAACTCTCAGAATAAAAATTAAAAAATATTCCCTTAATTTTTTTACCCGCTTTTTTTAAAGTAATACGATATTAATAATGTCATTTTTGTGTTTTTCTTAACTCTAACATCAAAGGGATAAGAAACTTTAAGTAATATAAGTATGTTTATTCCAAAAAGAAATCACATAAAGCAATCCCTAAGAATAGGATTAATCACACAGTTCAGTATTATCCTAAAACTACTCAAAAGATAATTATTTCTGTTAACAATTTTGTTTTGAATAAAAGCCCATTCAATAAATACAAAGTAATTATTTTTAAAAGAAAGTGATGTAGCTGAAAATGAAAATTTTAATTTTATTTAAAGTTTTCTCTGTGTGACGAATAGTGGAAGAAGTAATTGAATCAATAAAATGATACAAGCATGTTCTATGCATTTTGCTTTCTATAAATAAAAATTACATTATGAATAAAGAAAAATTTGTCAATAATTAAACGAAAGTTATTCTTAACATTACACTTCTAAAACAGTCTTATGAACTATATTATTTTCATTGTGAGAATATAAATGGTATCTTATATTAAACAAATATTTTAACGAAGTAATATATATATTACTCCGTTAATATATATATATATATATATATATATATATATATATATATATATATATATATATATATATATATATAATGTAGGTTATTAGAATTGGAACACAATGAACAACGAACGATACGATGATCATATTTGCATAAAAGGAAAAAGATGTTGGGCTATACAAATGATTGATGCTTAAGAGGTATCGAACGAAACATGGGGTAGAAATTGCATTTCAAACCTTGTTTAACAGGGAAGGTATCCTTCCGACTTTGGATTTGAATATTGATTATATGTGAGAACATCTCGTATTATATCTCTCGTATAAGAAAAAATGGCTGCCAGCACATGCCGGAATTCAAAAACGGCAGGATCGTGGCCTATTAAAAGTCGGTTTATTATCTCCTAATATTGCAATTTGCATTGGTCGGAACTCGACAACTATCATGGGATTATTGAACTGAGTTTAGTAGGGTCATATTGAATATCATTTAAGAAACTTATACCTCTTGCCTAAAAAAGTGTAATCTAAAACTGGCCTGCATTAACGTTCGATAGAAGAGATATACGCTCAAGTAGTCCCTGCATGATCGTAAAGACAAATTATTAATGGGAGATTGCTTACAGGACGCCGAAAATTCGCACGGACAATTCAACGATACCTATAGCAGCACCGTCTGTCTACATGACGATCAGTTTTGCGCGGCTTCCTTTGACACTGCACCACAGATATACTGCGTGGCAACTGTGATGTGCTGAACGACCAAATTGGTTGCAGGAGTAGCACGACATCGCCTTTACAGACGAATTGTGGTTTTACATCTATTTGTTATTTACTATCTATTTGTTACATCTATTGAATTAGTCCATTTCTTCTCTTATAAAATAATTTTAATTTTCAAGTGAGTGAGTAAATATTAACGACGCACTGTTCAGCTACACGAGGGCTTTTGGCGACGGACCACGTAATTTTGAACCATGGTCAAGTGACGTGGATGACACTTAAGCTGGCATCCCCCTCTCCTAACTACCACATCACACCAACGGGAGGACATTTGAGCTCTCGATAGATTTAACGTGCATCGCCCCCTACACGGCGGGGTTTAGTGGTACTGGGCACGAGCTCGTGACAAGGCCAGCCACGATCTGATACCTTGACCACTCGGATACCGTGGCCACATGTCACAGCACAAGGCACGCTATGAAATTTGTTACATAATTGGTAATCGTATGAAACCGTTCACTGATGCAGAAATAGTGAAAGGGTAATTCCTAAATGCCTCCAATTTCGAAAAAAATTGTGACAAAAATAAAATAAAAAAATTATAAAAAATAATAATTAAAAAAAGCAAAATAGGAGCTCTAATATTTTGATCAATTTCCAAATTTTAAATGTTCTACGTTATCTTGGTCTTAAAGCATTTCTCCCTCTCCCCCGCCAGTAATTCTCATGTTGCGGCCCGCGTGCAATAGCTATCCTATGTATGCGGCCCGGCAAAAAAAAAATGTTGAATACTCCTGTTCTAGTACGTTTCTCCTCAATAATTTCTTTGTTTTAGTTTTTTTTTTGTTAATTTAAGGTTTAAACATATTTTAATTTTCTATAATTATGTGTTTAAATTCTGCTCCCACGTAAAATACATTAAAAGTCGTACTACTTTCTGTGCCAATGAATACATACTTATTCAACAATAAATGCCATTTATTCATTAATTTATCCTTCTTAATCTCTGTTGAAAAGTTTGGAACATTATCTTAACGTTCTAAATAATTTAAAAATATTTTTCATCAAATTATACGTACCTTAATTAGTTAAATCACTTAGAAAATCATACCAATAGTTTTTTAGTATATTCACTGAATTACTTTTTTCAGAAACCCTCGAACTAACATTATATTCAAAAATTGAACTACTGTTAGTTTTAAATTAGTGGATGAAATTTTAATCTAGATTAATTTAATGATCTTAATGATTAAAATGCCAAAATACAGTAATTATTATCTTCCAGGTTTTTGAATATTTCTTTCAACCTTTTCTAGAGTGTGGAAGACATTTTGACCTTTAGAAGCAAATTTTAAAAACAGCTTTTCTATTTGACATCTTATTGGAAATTAATATTTATCGAGGAGTAAAAAAAAGAAAGTTAAAACGTTTCGCGAAAATTAAGATGAAAGTTGCCTAAAGAAGTAAATAATAAAAAATAAAACTGTTTCTTTTTTTAGTTCTTAAGAGTTTTAAATGGAAGAAATAATTATCTGAAAGATGAAGGTTAATAACGATTTTTTGCAATGTTTTATTCAGTTAAAAATATAATTATTTTTCCAATCAATGACATGAATTTAGACGAATTACTCACTTTGAAAATTGTGACTTTAAGGCACATGTGTTTCATTTTTTATCAAAACAAATATGACTGTTATCTTTTTAAAATATATCCTACGTTTAATAAAAATAAAATTTAATTAACAACATTTGCTAAACACTACCCATTACATAAAGTATGAGTAAATTTTGTTTTTATAATGATCGTTAAACTTGAATTAGTACGGATTGAAGAACATCTTATTTCTTTACTATTTTATGTATAATTTACAACCTTCAAAAACGAATAATGAACATTTTTTTAACAGAACTATTGGTAACGCCCTCCTCCTTCCTCCGCAACTTGTTTAACATGTATTTAATTTTCAGTCTCTTGTGCAATTGGGAACTTAAAGTTTAAATGTTCTGTTTTTAATGCCAACTGATTGACGGGGTCGGAACGCAGCCCACAAAATTCATCATGGCGAAGGGATAGAGATTTACGCCTGTCATTAGCCGTAGCTTTGGACACATTACAGGTCGCAATACAATTTGGTTCGGCTTCACGCCAATTCTGTGGGAGAACACTCTGGGGGTGGTCAGAGTCCCCACCTCTATTCCTCTTCTAGCAACCTCATAAAAGGAATTGCGGGTCGACGGCCATCTACAGTATTCCAGTGTCGCAAAGGCTCTAGAGTGGACTCTCGACAATTCGAAGTTGAAGGGAACTTCGAATTATATCAAAAAGGGTAGGAAAAATCTCCTAAAATACACGAACACATCTAAGTTTGAAACTATGTTATAAAACAACAATTGTACATACATATATATAATTATTTTAAAGCATTTTTAAAAAAAAGTACATATTATACACAGTATAAATATTAAACAAAATTTATATAAAATCCTGTATTAAAAGAATACATTCATATATTAAAACAACTATGAAAAGAATCAATACAACAGAAAACATGCAAGCTCTAACCTGTTTGCTACAGGACTCTACATGATAGTGAGTGTTTGAATTGCCGAGAATTTTATTATATCACTTCGAACTATCGCGTGTTGTATTCTGACAGCTCACAGACTTTACTTCGAAATAATGAGTGCACCACAACGTATTGTTTTAGTTCGAAATACCGAGTTTTTGTAGGGGCTGAGCACATACTTTGAATTAGCGAGAGGTTCGTATTGTCGAAGGTTTGAATTGGCGAGTTTCGACTGTATTCATTTACAAACATCCATGCCTTTTGCGGGATAAAAACCCTGGCCCATCGGCACAGCAGTCAGCGTCACTAACAACTCTATATTGGATGGGCAATAGTAAAATAATACTAAATTCTCAAATGGTCATGAAAATTCAATCATTAGAGAGTTATATATATACAAGGTTATTCTCATCCCCCACCACCGAGTTTCGTAGCGCTATAATAATAATAATAATTATAATAATAATAAAAGAACATTTGAAAGAATAAATAAACATTTCAAGTTTTATTTAATTACTTTACAGACAGGTATTTTATGAGTGAAACCTTGGTTACCCTCCCCATACATCAATACAATGTAGTCAAGTTCCTGCCACATTCTACTTAACATGATACTATCAACGTTACTGCCAGCACATGTTATCCTTACATGCAGTTCTGCTACATCACACTGCAAAAAGGGGTACGAAATTTGGTCATTTGTGAAGAAACAAGTTTTTGGATAACGCGGAAATGATAACATGTGCTATCAATAACGTTGAAAATACCACGTTGTGTAGATTGTGGCAAGAACTAGAATGCCGCATTGATGTATACCGTGTAACCTAGTTTGACGAATATAACACCTATAAAATAAGTACTCAACTTGTAAATAAAACTTGAAACAATTATCTATTCTTACAAATGTTCTTTTTTGCTGTATTCGTTTTGGTGTTTTTACTACGGCTCTTCGAAACCCGAGAGGGAACTATGAATAACCCTTTATATATACACAAGCAAAAAGGGATAAATTTAAGAGATATTTTTAAGCATTTGAAAGTTCAAAGATATTTACTGCATACAACATTCACAGGTAAGAGGTATAATGTTTTATTTCTTTTAAAATTGTTTTAACAATTTTATACTCATAACATGGGTGAATGTTTGTATTTTTAATTGATTAACTATTTGTAAGTAATTTGATTTCTAAACATAACTAGTACAGTTTTGTAGCAATTTTCAAAAATAATATAAGCAAATCATATTACTATTTATACATATGAAAGAGAATATTAAAAATTGGAGATAAAAATCTCTTTTAGGGAAACACAAAGAAGAAAACATACAACAGTTCATCACTTAATTGAAAATATCACCTGAATACAATTTGTACATTTTTTTAAAGAAAAAAATAAACTCTTATCATTTTCTGAACAATTAGTCAACTTTAAAATGATATTGAGTAGGCCTGACTTATTTTGGAAAGTCCATTAGTATTTTTTTTTAAAAAAATAGTGCGTAACGAATGATTTTTTAGAATTAAAAATATTCAGAAATCCTTATTTAATTTAAAAAAAGTTTTGAGGTTATAATTAAATTAAGAAGGAAAAAAGTTCTCTTCCTATTTTGAGAAATTTAAAAACGTAATTAACTTTCAACTTTTTTTTTGTTATAAATCTGTTACACAACTTGAAAAAAGGAAATGAAAAAAAAATGGGATTTATTTAATATTGAAGAATTTATTATTAGTATAATAAATAACAATAAAAAAATTAATTTGTTTATAATTGTCAATTGACTGATTATAAGGAAAAAATTCAAACATAGATAAAAAAAAGGGCTTCTTAGGAAAAAAAAAATACTTTAAACGAACTCAGTTACAGTATTTAATTAATCATAATTTTTTTATACAATAATTTCTAAAATACTTTTTGAACAATCCAGTTCCTGGCGAAAAATATGTGTGCTTTAATTTACCCAAATCACATCTGTTATGAATTTTGGTTTCTTAAATGTGTCAAAGTTAGTGATTATGTGATATTCTTTTTAAAAACCATATTATAGAATTTTTTTTTCTTAACTTTTTTTTCTCTCTCTCTCTCTTTCTTCGGCCGTTACTTTTTATCAAGTGTGATTTAGTGCTAGTAACTTTTTTGGAAATAAATTTACTAACTCCCTTTTGTTTAATAAAAAAATGAACTTTAAAAAATATTTTTAAAAAAATGTTTAAAAAGACTGAATAAAATTTTAAATTGGCTTTTACTAGTGAAACTAAGATAAAATATACATTTAAAAATAAAAAAATTAAGCGATTATATAAAGTTAGTTTTTATTTTTTTAATCTTCAAAACTTATAAAATATTCATTTATTGGAAAAATGTACGTTAAGGCAACGTTTTTCTTCAAAAATATTCAGAAATGAAAACACTTGTCAAATATGATTAAAAATACTGGAAAGTAAATTAACAAGCTTCATTTTTATTTGCATCCATTAAATTGAGCAACCATTAACACACATTTGAAAACAGAACAGTGCTATAAAATGGATTATTGTCAAAGTACAACCTTTTATAAAGCTTAGAAGAAGACTATAAAGTTTAAATTGTAAGAGATGTGAATTCTGTACGGGCTCTTATATTGGCATAGTGTGGAAGTTTAGAGAGTGGGTTATTACAGCTGTCGTCCTCGTCTCTCGACTGTGTTTCAAAATTTCTAGGTCTATTGTTCTTAGTTTCAATATAGCTGTAAAATTAGGCATTGATAACAAGTTAATCAGTAGATGCAAGAAATAAACTCTAAGTTTAGAAGTAATGTTCCATAAACAATGGAAAGTAATTATAAATGTAAAAAAAATAAATAAGTAATTTCCAAATTTTTTTCAATATTTCTTTCCTATTGCTGCCTCCATAGCTTGTATCCATTGCATCATTTTGGAATTGAATTTATTTTTTCTTAAAATGCCAAAATTTCAGCCAAGATACTGTTGAGTAAATACACAAAATAAAATATTTTTATAAAATTTTTTGAAAAATTATACAGTGTATATATATATATATATATATATATATATATATATATATATATGTCAGGTTTGAAAAGTTTAGCTTCAAAATTAAGTAAGTAATAAATGAAAATAGAGCGAACTCTTTACCATCGCTTAAGGATTTGTGGGTAAATAAACCTATTTAAAGGTGGAGCGAGCGCTGACGAAGAAGAGCGTATACTCGAAAAGGTTTAGTTGGTGACTCCTCGCCGAATCGGTTGTCTATTGTTCTACTCGGTTGCGCGCCAAAGGGCCACCATGTTGGATTTTATGTGATTGAAGCAAAATGAAGAAGTTATTATAGAGATGATGCCCTCCTCATTTTACCAGCAGGCCTGGGACCTGACATATATATATATATATATATATATATATATATATATATATATATATGTGTGTGTGTGTGTGTGTGTGTGTGTGTGTGTGTGTTTGTGTGTGTATGTATATAGTGTCGACATTCTCTACTAAAGAGAAATTAATAATCAATAATCTTTAAAACTAAAAAAAAAAATTCGAAATTGCAAGATAAACCAGACATAAGTTTTAAAAAGGGCATATGAGCAATTAAAAACAATAGAATTCAAAATATAAAAATATCGGTGCTACAATATTATAAACATTGCTGATTTTGGACAGCTGTTATATATAAGATAACTTACATAAAAGTGAGGATGAGAACACGTTTTTTGGCTAGCCAATCTTTCCCCTTTCTGTTAATAATACTGAGCAAAAACCTATTGAACATAATTGATAGAATATCTAAATCCATTTCAAGAAAAAGGTAACTTACTTAAAAATTGAATTCAAAAATGCAGAGCCCGCACTAAATCTGAGTACAATAAACAAGTTTCTTCCAGATTCTGAACCCAAATGCATATTCAAAGCATTGGAATGACTGAACAGTAGCAATTAGCAAAAGTACGAAAAGAACAGAAATAAATTAAATCGCTTGTGTGTGCTTGCTGCCATTACTTTAGGAACACTAAGATTGCAAATGTATTTAAATATTTTTTAAAAATTACTATGGTGAAAATAAAACTAAGAGAATAAGTAATTTTATCTCATATTAGGATATGAAGATAGCTATATCTTATTTTAGAAAAATGGTAAATTTATAATAATAATTAGTAGTATTCTAAGGAATTTTAATCCTAACTATTTAGAATTTCTTTATTCAAATTATTAATAAAATATATTGTGGGTATATTTGAATGAGCATTATTTATTAAAATGTTTATAGTTTTTATTTTTTCTGACTTTTGAAATACGAAATTTATTGCGTTGTATATAATTAATAATATTTCTGAATATAGAAATATGAACATTAGTCTCCCAATGAGGTACTTTTATAATATTGAATCTAAATTCTTATCTTTTGTCATAAATATTAGTAACTATAACATTATCTTTTAATTATATATATATATATATAATTAACTTATATCTAAAATCAAAAAATTATATATTTACAATTTATTATTTATTTACCATAACATGTTCGAGTCTTATATTAAATAGTTAATTATTTATCAGAATAGATGTTCCAAAAATAACAATTACAATCCTAGCTCATTAATTTTAGTGTTCTTCGAATATACACTCTCACGCTTTACTCTCCAATCGAAAACATAAGCTAAAAAATGATTATTTAGCAGTTCTGATTCGATGCTCACATGTGTGTTTGTGTGTCTCTGTAATTGTTGTCTTTCCATTTTTCTTCTTAGACACAACGATTAATTTGTATTTTTTTTAATATAATGAGAGAAAAAAATTATTTTTTTACATTTAAGATTGGAATGATTTAACTGTACGAGGTGTATGCAAATGAAATGAGACGATTGTCTTTAAAAAAAAACAACAATAAATTTGCGAAAACTGTTAATATTTTTTTATTCGAAATAATATCCATCGCTAGCTACACATTTTCCCCATCTTTAGGGCAATTTGTGAATACCACGCGAAAAAAATGATCGGTCTTTTGAGGCCAGCCAGTCATCAAGCCAAGATTTGACGTTTTCGTAAGAAGTGAAGCGCTGGTCAGCTAATGCGTGTCCCAGTGATGCAAATAGGTGGTAATCGGAAGGAGCTAAATCTGGCGAATAAGCCGCATGCACTAAGGGCTCCCAGCCGAGCGCCTTAACGATGTCCTTGGTCGGTTTAGCTCAGTGGTTAGGAGCGTTGTCATCAAGGAAAATCTCTTTGTTCTGCCGTTTCTTGTATTGCTCGCGTTTTTCGAGTATGGCATCATTCAAATTAAGTAATTGTTGCTTGTAGCGATTAGTATTAATGGTTTCGCCGGGTTTGAGAAGCTCATAATAGATTGGTTCCTCCTGATCCCAGAACATTAACAGCATTGTCTTGCGACCGAAGTGATGCGGCCTTGCGGCCGATTTGGAAGGCTGTCCGGGGTTAACATATGATCGATTAGGCTTGGGATTCTCAAAATAAATCCATTTTTCATCTCCAGTCACAATACGATGGAGATGTGACTTGTATTTGTAGCGGGCAAGCAACATTTCGCACACGATTTTTCGATTTTCCTATTGACGGTCCGTTAGCTCGTGTGGCACCCATCTGTCGACCTTTAGTATCTTGACCATTGCTTTGAGACGACGGGAAACAGTGCTCTGGTCAACATTCAATTGTTCTGCAAGATGTTCTTGAGTTTGGCCATCATCTTCATCGTATAATGCTTGCAATTCAGCATCTTCAAATATTTTTGCTGGTCTGCCACGCTCCTCGTTTCTCACATCGAAATCACCATTTTGAAACTTTTCAAACCACCTGTAGCACTGCGCACGGCTCAGATCATTGCCACCGTATGCTTCCACAAGCATTTGATGCAATTCAGCAGCATTTTTCTTCAGATGGTAACAAAAAATTAATGCTGCCCGCAAATCGTGGTCGGAAGGCATAAATTTCGACATTTTCAACACAGTAAAAAAATACAATGCACGCTGAAACTCGTCCAAATGTAAACTAAACATGAGTATCAAAGGTCAAAGTTTAAAACAATCACGTGTCACATTTTCGTATTGTTTGCATATATGCGTGGCGACATCTGTTAGCAATCGTCTCATTTGATATGCATACACCTGGTAATAATGTCTGTACTATTTACAAAGGTATACAACGATAAAATATTGTACATTTTTTAATGTTTTGTTGGAAGCTGTTTGGATAAAAAATTATAAAGTAAGAATAATAAATTAAATATGTTACTTATATTTCTAGAACTATACACAAAACATCTCTATAATGCTACACAATTTGTTACTTTTCTCTTGAAAGAAAGAAATTCTTGCTAAAAGTGATAGGATATTATATACACTAGCTAGAAAAAGTCTGCGTTCACCCATAGCAACTCATAGAGCAAAGGTAAAATTTAAAAGAAATATCATTTTTTTTCTAACTAAATTTTAGGAATTTGCTTACTATTATTTAAATGTTGAGCACGCAAGAATTAATTAGTTTTGAATGAAAACTACGTAAGATAGCGGGTTTTTTGTAGCAAAGCATGAAAATAGAAGACAGAAAAAGTCTGCGTTCCCCATTTGAATATTCATGATTCCTGGAATTTTTATCACCAGGCGTAATAGGTTAACAGAGTTTTTGCACTCAGTTATCAAGTAAAATAGCTTAAGAAAGTTGTTACGCAATAACTTTTATATTTTTGTGAGGTACGAAGCAATTCAAGGACATGGAGAATAAAAAGAAGGAAATAAGTATCAGTGAGCTTAAAATCATTATGAAAAATGTGGAAAGATGGAAAAAGTCGTCGGGATATAACCATATCCGTTGGATAGCAGTATTCATCTATCTAACGTGTAATTAATAACTTTAAAATTGCAGGAATATTCACATCGAAACCTCGTTCAGGTCGTCCATCTAAACTCACAATCAGAGAAAAACGAAGTATGCTATGCGTGGTGAAAAAAAATCCGCGTTTGATTGGAACTCAAATAGCAACAGGCATTCATGAGAAGTTTAACAAAAACATTTGTGCGGATACTGCAAGAAAAATCTTGAAAAAGGCCGGATACTGTAGTCGAGTGGCTCGTAGAAAGCCTTATATTTCAAAGACCAACGAATAACTTTTGCAAAAGAGCATATACATATGCTTTCGGAGTTCTGGAGGACTGTGATATTCTCCAATGAAGCAAATTTTACATCTTTGGCATAAAAGGTCATAAATTGGTATGCAGATAACCTTGTACAGCTCTTCAAAAGAGCACTTAGTACCAACGGTGAAGCACGGCGGTGGTGGAGTTATAGTGTGGGGTGCATGGCGAGCAATGGTGTTGGCAAGTTGGAGTATATCGAATCAAATGATCAAATATGATTACCTTGATGTCCTGAAAAAATTTAAAGGAAAGTGCCACCAAACTCGGTCTTCAAACGTCATTTCACTTCCAACACGATACGATCTTAAGTACACCGCTGAGATTGTGAAGCTTTGGCTATTATATAATGTCCCAAATCAACTGCACACGCCCCCACAGTCACCTGATCTGAATCTTGTAGAACGCTTATGAGATTTGCTGGAGCGTAAGATTCATCAATACAATATATATCTAGCAATGATATACTGAAGAGTGTTCTTAAGGACGAATGGGAGAATATAAGTGCTGAAGAAACAACTAAACTTGTTAATACAATGCCATAATGACTTCAGGAGGTTCTCGAAAGACAGGGTTATCCAACCAGCTATTAAATAGCTCATTATCCTTTTCAAATATTTTTTTATTGCTTCTACCAAAATAGTGAACGCAGACTTTTTCTGATTGATTTTTGTAGGTATCGCTACAAATCTGTTTTAATTTTAAAATCTATGAAGGCAAACCAAATTTACTTTTGTTATTTTGAATACTTAAAATGAATTAAATAAAATCTAATATATATTAAAAATTGTTTTTTTAATTCCAGTTTTTAAACTTTTTTTTCATTGTTCATGTAAGCAAGAGTAGGTGAACGCAGACTTTTTCTAGCTAGTGTATTAAAACATTTTTCTTATAACAAGTAACACATGTTTAAACAACCTTAAGATCCTTAAATGATTTTAACCGCATCATTTTATTTTAATTGCGTTGCTCTATCATTACTCTTAATAACTCACATTATTTTTAAAAAAAATGAAAATAACGAATATTACACACATAATATGTCAGAGAATTTATCTCATTCCTTGATGATCAAGGCAAATCTCAGAAATTATTATTTTACATTTGATATTTTTCTTGAAGTAATTTATGCATCCACAATGAGTGCTAATGAAGATCCTGAGATACTATCTTTAAAGTATGTAGAAAACGAGGAGGAGAAACAAGATCTAAGAGATTAACTCTGAAATATTTTTACTTTAATTTTTTTGTATTTAGAATTAATTATCTCAAAAAGTTTCTCTCATAATTTGCAGGCAGCTGTTTTTTCCCAGCATTTTGTTACATAAGCATATTTTATCCATCCATGCATATGTTTATTTTCAATTTTTGACTATCGATTATTTTAATTACTTTTTTTCCGCTAATAATGTTTTTTGATTGTTATTTTATTAAGATACCTTTGAACGGTTTCAGTTATTTGATGGGTAGCGCGAGACTTAAGAAAATAAAGTAATTGGTTTATTGCGTCTACAATTTTTAATTACACTTTTTACATTTGGTTACACTTTATTCAAATTGTTGAGTGTTTCAATTCTGCAAAAAAAGTAAAAAAAAGTAATTTGTTAATGAGGAGCCAAACACAACCTTTCTTTTTGAGTGTTTCAAATACATGGTCTTTCCACTTTTTTGTGGTGAGAGCGGTCGCTTTTTACACCTCGAATTTTAATCGAGGTTCAGACTCGCAGGAAGTGTTGCTTTCTTACGGCCATCATTTGTCGGTGTAATAACAGAAGAAAGGACCTTGTAATATCTTAGAGGTGCATTTGAGGAGATAGATGACATAATGCAATCTATAGAGGGTAGGCGATTTTGTACGTCCTATACGGGAAAACGTTATAACCTCTAAATAACTTAGATAAGCCATTATTTTATTGCAAGACTTTTTTCATAACTGTACCAGATATAACGAATATAAAACTATTAATATAATTGAAACAATTTTAGAGGATAGTAATTCTTATAATTATTTACCTATTACAAAAAACTGGCTAAAAATCTCGTTCTGATAACATTAAACTTTATTTGAGCACTTCTTTATCACGTGGCTCAAATTCTTGGCGCATTTCTTTTTGACACGGCTGATTTACTTCAGCACGACTTACGGTCAGGAAATTTTTCGCCAAAGAATGAGAACAAATTCATTCATAAATTGCTAGTTAGATTTTGAGATCATTAAACTTGGTAGAAGCATGAAAAATAATATTTTTAAAAATGATTCAAACGTAAAAGATACCGCTAAAAATATCTGTAGCTTTGCACTAAGATTTGTGTATAGAAAAAATTCAAAACTTGAAGAATATATAAATAAATAACATGTAAAGGGTTTTCAAATGGAAGTGATTTAAAGTGTGTATCATTGAGATCCGTAGGGTCATAAATGAGACAGATACATAGATAGAAACAAAAATATTTATTGAGTGAATTGCATACTAAGTTTGTTAAAGGAAATCTCCCATGACGCTAAGAAAGGTGTCTCATTGCTTAGGAAGGTTACGAATTCTGTCCGCAAAGAACGATATCGCTTGATTATGGAACCAGTTCAGAACTGCAGCCTTTACCCCATTGTTGAAGTGAAATCATTGACCCATTAGGCCGTCAACATCCCCTTTCCGGTTGAATGCTTAGCTTTGAACTTTTAGGACCTTTGTGAATCTGGATATTTCCATTGTAAGCTCTAGAACTTCCGGCTGTAAGTGATGACGCCAGGTTTTATCCTCTGCCACTATGTGTTGCAAAAGTCATCACCGTCTTCTCTGTAGCCCTAAAAATGTTGTAAACTCAGGCTCATTCCGACTTACACCTTACTAGTGCTAAAAACTTTATTACAGTGTTTCTCAAACTGAGTGAGGAGGAAGGGGCATGCCCTACTAGGGGGACATGGAAACCCTATATGGGGCGCGTGAGCGTATTGAAAAGTGGAAAATAAAAGGTTATTTAAAAATATTATTAATTTACTGAAAGGAAACAAAAATACATTCGGACATAATAAAAAATAAAATACACATTTACGATTATATAATAAATACACTTATAAATATATCAGTACTGCGCAATGCCTTTGATAATTAATTTAACAATACTAAGTCTAGGAAAAGTTTAATGATTATCACTGACCCCATGGGTTTATAATATATATACAAAAATTAACACTTATTTTGATAATTTGTACGGTTTATATAATCAATCCTTTAACTTGCGATTAAAAGTTACGTGATTCGCTCCCCAATTTTACCGTTTAATACGTTGGCATGCGTATGTGGTGCATAAAATAAGAAAAATATTTTTTTAAAAAAAATTATTATTTTACTGAAAGGAAACAGAAGAAAATGCATTCTGACGTAATAAAAAATAAAATACATATCAACAATGATATAATATACTTATAATTGTATCAGTACGGCACAATGTATTTGATAATTAATTTAACAATAGTAAGCTAAGAACAAGTTTAATAAATACTAGTGACTCCCATGGACTTGTCATAAGTAAAAACTTAAGATTTACCTTGATAATGTGTACGGTTTATAATTAAAAGATATACGAGAAAAATAATACGACTTTAATTAAAATAATTAAAGTCGTATTGTAGTTTAGCGTCAAAGTACATTATTATTGAATTCATTAGATTGTTATTTATGGAGGAGGGCGTGATGAAAATTACGATTAAAAATTGGGTCGCAAATATTGAAAGTTTGAGAAGTACTGCTTTATTACAATTGGCTGATCCGTTTTGGACACAGTTGTATCCCCACCAGCCATTTTTAAATGAATGTCACTTCCTTACGAATGCAGTTTTCACAAATCTGTATGCGCACGTGCGTGTGTGGTAAATACACCTTCACTATCGCGTTTGTTTCACGAAAATACAGTGAAAAAGGTCTGCATGTGAAGCTGGTCGTTATAATCGTTATAATAAACAAATATCTTCTTGTATTCAAACTTATCGGATGTGGTTGATCTTTTGTTCACTGTAATAAAATCTGCTTCTTTTGAAACAGTAATAAGGAAAAACTGCTTACTGTTACTTCTAAAATTATTAATAAGTGACTGACTGACTTAGTTTGGAATTATATATATATATATAATATATATATATATATATATATATATATATATACTAGTGGATAAGGGTACCAGCTGTCAACCTAACGGTAAACCAAAATCCCGTAATATAAATTATATAACTGTTCATACTCATCGCTCAAATTGTAAGACTGTGATTTATATGTATTCTGTAGTTTTATTTATTTGTTCTTTATTTCGCAAAATTGGTACTTTGCACACCTTTTCAGTTAATTTCATCACTGAATTTGCTTCGTCCAACTCTTTATTGATAAAGTCCTGAGATTTTGATTAACCTGCGGCTCTTGCAGCTTCCTGGAAAATTGAGTATTTAGTTCCGTTAATTGTTTAAAAGGTTTCGTATGGGATAACGCCTTTCATCTCATGCGACGATTCCAATCCAGGCAATCGTTACGATACTTTTCTGCGAAAGCTTGCAATAATGTACTATCGTAGCCGTATTAACGACATTATATGAAACGAGAACTTGGTTGTCAATTTAGCGTGTAATACATACGCAAAATTGAGGTTGGTGAGTTGTCTTGAACGTTGACATTGTTGTGACAGCACTTAATAAATTTTTTAACAGCGACAAAAATTTTTTAATTTGCTTCCCCCCCTCCATCCCCAAAACAATGTTTTTAAATTTTTAATAATACTATACCTTGACACTAAAACCTACAAATACGACTTTAACCTCTTAAGTCCCCCCCCCCAATTTATATAAAACATTTCGGCAGCCAGTGTGTTAATTGTCCCAAACGTATATAATGTCCTTCCCAAAAGTACAATTTTTTCTGTGAACTTCTATCCATAAAAGTTTTTTTTGAAGGTTTGGGAATGCAATAAAATGCCCTTTACAGTATTTGGAGAAGGATTTATTTATTTCGAGGATTCGATTATTCATCCTTTTCTCCCCGCCCCCCCCCACTCAATACACCACATACACTTACCTACGTGCTAAACGGTGGTATTGGGGAACGAATCGCGTAATTTTTAATCGGCATTTAAGGGATTAATTATAAACATTACGAATTATCAAGATAAGTGTTAATGTTGGCATTTAATTTTATATGTGACAAATCCATGGGGGTCACTGGTGATTATTAAACTTGTCCTTAACTTATTATTGTTTAATTAATTATTAAACAGATTGTGCAGTACTGATACATTTAAGTGTGCATTATATTGCCAATGAGTATTTTATGTTTTATTATATCAGAATGTATTTATTTGTTTACTTTCAGTAAGTTAAAAAAATTTTTTAAATAATCTTTTGTTTTCGACTTTTCATTTGGGCTCACCCCCCCAGGGGGTTTTGCTCCCAGTTTGAGAAACACTTATATATAGAGAGAGATATCACAAGTCTCTTTATACCATGCAAATCTTCTACTATATCAAAAGCAAGGCGTATTGTATTTATAGAATATTAATAACGTTATTTCTCTCTCTTTTATAGATATTATGCAATTATGTATCCATTGAGTCTCCGATGGACCAAATCGAGAGGACCACTTATAATGATCATAATATGGGGGTCCGCCTTCGGACTTTCCTCCTTCCAGCTGATTCATGGAAAAGCTGAGAAATTTGTCATGGGCGGACAAGAGATCTATGACTGCACTGAGGTCTGGGAAGAACTCGATGGAAAGGTAAAGATACTGGTTAAACTATTTTATTGATGGAAATTAGTTTTTTTTATCAATTCTTATTTTAACTGATACTGATATACCTTATGATTAAATGTTTTAGAAGTGAATAAGAATAAAAATTAGTCTGCATGTTGAAATTGTTAAATGCGCATAAGAGAAAAGCTAAAACATTTCTACATTTCCCTTCTATAGGTGGGTACGGGTGTCACAATCCCAAGGTACCCTATTGATCTTTTCCTTTTCCCAAGGGGTTTACTATCTTTGGTAAACACGGGTGTCACGACCCCGGGGTACCCCTGTGATCCTTCTCTATTTTCGACCCTCCGTTTTGTCATCCAATTTCTCCTTTTCTTCTTTTCCCGTCCAAACCACAGACCTATGAATGTTTGGCGCAATATAGCCAAAACTAGCTTTTGCGCCATAAAACACCACTCACATTTCTACATTTTAAAAAGAAATATTATGCATTATTACTGGACATTTGTAACCATTTTATACCAGCGTTGTTTGGAGAACATAAATTTTTTATATGCCTTTTTAGATTTCAGAAATAAATGGCGAGTATGACCGAGTAATCATGGTCTTGAACTTGTGGGTGAAGCAGACCAGTCACGGGGACGAGTTCTTACGCCACTAAAGACCCTCCAGGTAGAATGGCTGATACGTGTTAAATTTGTCTAAATTCAAAATTCTTCTATTGGGAAGTGGGAAAATGAGGAGAAGGGTTACCAGTTTAAGTGCCATCATCGATACTTTTTTACATTACGCCCGCCAACGTCCTCTCGGACATAAGGCGTCCTGCAGTCCAATATAAAGCAGATGTCGCTCTAGCAGGAAGGAGAACTCCACAGTTGTCTTGCGAGAGAACATGAAGTAAAGCGGGCAATCGGATAGATGCTCCCCAGTCATTGGCATGGATTTACAGAGAGGGCAGAGCGGTGAATCAGCCAGGCCAATCTTAAACAGATTGGCTTGCATGTAATCATTCCGGTGATGATTATTCTCGATACTTGACCATGGTTCAGAATTACGTAGTCCGTTATCAGGAACCTTCGAGTTGCTACAGAGTGAGACACCGACTAAATCAAATTAAATTAAAACCAACTGTAATTAAAATATAAAATGAGACCTTTATTTAACGTATATTTATTCAAAATAAATAATCAAATACCCGAAGTTGGTCTTACATTAATCATTTACCCGCAAAAAAGGGTATCAGTTTTATTGGTTCAAAGAGAACAAATCTAAGATGCTAATTGATTGACCTTTACAGGAAGGAAAATTGATTTTTCTACTGAAAGGACATTCTCTTAAAAGGACGAGCTCGATAGATCTTTTCTCCAATGAATCTCTTCTTCTATTTATATTTTCTGATTTCTATGGGATTTGAGTGAACTCATGCAAGTCAGTCACTTAACCAAATACTCTTGCTTTCAAAAGAGAGTGAAGGATATAGTTTTTCCATGTACGTTCATTTAAAAATTCCTCTTTTCCCTCTGTTTAGTCCGCACAGGCAAAATAAATTTTTCTTTGCATCTTTATTCTGGCATTGAACGTTCTTTTTCAAATGGTCTACAGGGATAATTTTAGCTATATACTTTTAATAAAACAAAAATGCCACCCCCAAAATTGCTTTTAAATTTTTCCATTAACATAGGCATATTTTCCTAGTATTTTCTAGATAATCAATGGATTTGAAATTAAAATTTTGTACTGTATAATATAATATATGTTATAGATTCAATCTTTCTCTGTCTTTGTATATCTATGTATATAAAGGAGAAAAGAGTGATTCATTCATTCACTCACTCTTCATGATTTTACCGGAACTGTTAGACTTACAGTTCCGGCTAGAAATTTCGTAGACACGTTCCTTTCATGGAGTAAAGATCCTCTAAGAACAGTTTTTGAAAATCGATTCCCAGAAGGCACTACGAAGGTTAAAGAGGTTAAAGATAAATATATCTATTTTTTAGCTCCTAGACCTATAAACTTGAAACTTGGTACGCGAGTTTTTGTATGGTATAGAAATTCGCTACAAAAGTGGTTTTGCGAAAATTGATCTCTAAGAGACATTTGGGGGACTTAAAGGATGTTCAACATAATTATTCCTGTTTTTTAACTCTTAAACCTACAAACTTGAAATTTGTTAGAACGATCCTTTCATGGAGTAGAGATCCACTACAAAAGGGGTTTGGCGAAAATTAACTCGCCAAAGCGTATTACGAGTGCTTAAGAAGCGTTAGACATAAGTATTCCCGTTTTTGAACAAACGGTCCTCATTGAAATTTGGTAGGCATGTTCTTTTCATGGAGTTTTGCAAAAATGACCTTAAGGGAGTTACTAAGACTTCACGTACTTGTAATATGGTAAGCATGCTTCTTTTTATGAACAGATATCCATTAAAAATGGATTGTACAGAAATCAACTTCAATGGTGGAAGCGAGAAGCTACTGGGGCGTATAGATAAAAAAATCGAGTTTTCGAACTACTAGACATACAGCAATGAAATTTGGTAAGCATGTTCTTTTTTCGTGAAATTAAAATCCGCTAAAAATGGGTCGAACGGAAATCGATTCTGAAAGGGGTCTACGAGGCTTATTAATAAAAAAATCTGATTTTGAACAATTAGATTTAGACTATAAATTTGGCAATCATGTTTACTTTGTTGAGTAGGGATTCACTAAAAATGGGTTTATGCTGAAATCCGCCTTGTCAGAAGGGGTTAAGGGAGAGTAAAAGATAATAATACTTCAGTTTTAGAAATTCAAGTTCTGTCCTATTCATATCAAGAGTTGAGAGTTTTAAGAATGTTTTTCAATACATTCGAAAGCGAAAACAGTATATGTTCGAACAGCATCATAGGTTCAGCTTCATATCTAGCGAAACGGCGAGTAATGAATAGTATATATATATACGTAGGCTGTTCAATACGCAGAAAAGACCAATTTTACTGCCACAAAACCACTCTCATCGGAATATTAATTTCTGTGGCATAAGAAAGGTTTTTTGTCCGTATTAACAAAAGCCGTTAGATGGCGTGTACAGACTCGTATTGTTGAATATCGCGTGATAGAACTGAAGCCTGTTTGTGGGCGCCTACGAGACGCATCCAGTTGTTGAAATGGAAGCAAAAATCTGCTAAAATCAGCATCGAAAACTTTTGATATGATGCAATACGATTACAGACTGGAACAAGAAAGCAACAATATCTTAAAACTTTTTTTCACAGTAGACGAAGCTTGGTTGCATTACTATGATCCAACCATAAAACAACAAAGCAGTGAATGGAAACATCCATCTTCACTTACCCTCAAGAAAGCAAAAACTGTGAAATAAGCTGGTAAATTTATGACCATATTTTTTTTTATTATGAAGGAATTGTGTATCAACACGCTGTCGAACACGGTACTTCCGTAAACGACTCTTACTATACGAATGTCCCGCGAACAATGGTGCAGCACGTTTAAAGGAAACGTCCATCGCTTCGAAATGGCTTCCTATTGCGCTATGACAATGCCCGACCACATATTGGTCGTTGCGTACTGTATATTCCACAGCATAACAACGTGGGGATTTTACCACATCCTCCATACAGTTCTGATAGAGCTCCATGAGATTTCTGGCTGTTTCCTTAACTTAAGAAACCATTACGAGGCAAACGTTTTGCAAGCAACAAAGTATGTGTAAAGGCTGTGTAGGCGGTTTTGAAACAGCTCTCACTAAACAGACTTTTACATGTTTTTAAGAAGTGAACAGAACTTTGGGATAAATATACTACGTACAACGGGAGTTATTTTGAAAGAAACCATGTAAATAATAACGATTAAAGATATTCTGTTTGTTTGTTTTTAAATAACTTTAATCTTATTACTGATTGAACACAGCCCTCGTATATCAAAGTTTCAAAAGGGATGCTTCAGTAATTAAAAGCGTAACAGGCTGAGGGCTACTTTATGGAGTTGTGTGGTGAACCTGAATTTTCAGTAGTATGAAGATTAACCAAAGGAAAGAACGTATTGAAAAATAAGCAACTTTTGTTTAGTTCGATTCAAAGCTTAAATGGGTTTCAGATTGCCGATGGGAGCGAGTTAACTCTAATGAATAATAAAATATAGATAACTTATACCATACAAACACACTTTGTACCAAAGCATGCAGTGATCTTGATGTGGGTAATAAGACTTTGCATCCTATGCCAAGATATATTGATATTCAGTAAGGTAGACACTTCGCTTTGTAAGAGGCTCTCACCTTTCTCTTGGGCACCTAGATGAGGGGAGGGGTAAGGGAAGAAACACTCGACATGATTCAACTAATCTATTTATTTCCACACAAAGAACAAATACAATTTCAACTAACAATTGTAAGAGAATATCTAAATGATAACTGTAAAAGTGGAACAACGACAGTAAAGCGTGAGCGATTAGGAGACTGACAAACTTGATCCTTACCTTAATGAAGGATCTAACCAACCATCATATTTAATCTAATCTTAATTCAATCATAGTGAACAATAGTCACTTTAAAGTTTCCTCCTTATAAGAATCAAATCACTATAATTCTAATATTATACCTTCAGTAGATCACCTGGCTCGAGTGTATATCTTCTCTCCCTCTCTGTTTCAAACTAGAACACCTCGGGAATTTATAGTAAGTTGATTTACATATCACGATTCTCTTCTTCCGAACAAATCGAACTGACAGCCCAAAACTTTCCCAAGAGAATTAGTTGGTAAAATGCGTATAGATCCGTCACATCTTATAGAATTCAAACCAACACTATATCTAGATTTTACTACTAACTTCCTCCGTGAACTCTTTTCTTTTAACTTTAAACAATTGATATAGTATAGTGCGCCAATGGTCGTATTTAATGGATAAATTTTTAAGAAAATTAAACTAAAATTGAAGTATTAATGTTATATTATACATCTCCTTATAGGATAAAACAGTGCAAATTATGATAACAAAAAAGTATCTTAAGGAAACCGACTACGTTCGGAACCGTGATTTTAAAAAGGCGCATAAATGGATAATTTTCATGATATTTAGTGTCACTTAGATCAGAATACATGTAAAAAATTCTTTTAAGGACATTTTGACAAAAATTTATTTAAATACAATATTTTGGCAAAAATTTAACTAAAAATAACCTTTATTTCAAAATATTCTTTTTTTATAAAAAAATGCTTCTAAAATAATAATATTTTGCATATATTAAGTAAAGACTTCTCCACAGAGTCTGAACTATTTTTTTTTTGAAAAATTCACATTATTTTCAGAGTTACAGCCCATTGAAATAATTGTTGGCGTTTTTTTCTTAAAATTTCTCCCATCTGTTGTCGTAAAACATAGATAAACCTTCTAAGTCATGTATTTCAAAAATTCTAGTTGAGCCTCTGTACAGAGGTCTGCGCTATATACAAGCAAAATATTATTATAATAGAAGTATTTTTCACAAGAGGAGAATGTTTTGAAAATGGGTCATTCTATGTTCATTTTTTGTCAAAATATTATACTTAACTACTTTTTTATTGTAATAATATTCCTAAAACAATTTTATATACGTTTTCTGATCTAATTGACACTAAATATCATAAATATTATCCATTAAAACGCTTTTGCGAAATCACGGTTCTGAACGTAGTCGGATTCCTTAAGAAAACAATAAAATTACAGAATTATTCGTTCCTTATATATTCATTTGAGGTAAAAAATAAAATAATATGTACACCTAACTCTTTTTTTAGACAAAAGATGCGTTTCTTAGAAACCAGTCCAAAACAAATCGTGTAAAACATACTTGCAACATATGGTAAATTTCAGAATATGTTCTACTACTTTAAAAAATGTTGAAAGGTGAAAAATATTCTAAATACTTTCCCAACAACCAGGCAAAAAAGTAAAAATGAAATTCATGTTACAGGTATATAAAACAAAAAAGAAATTATTTTTATTACGAAAAAACTAAATTAGTGTATAGTGAAAATTCAGTCTTTAAACACATACAACATATAAAAATTCAAATTGAACTTAGGAATAAAACTAATAACCATGCATCGTTATTTGATAACAAACGCACTTGTTTCTTACGAACTGGATTTAAAATGTTATCATCAGTAGATGTGTCTAATACTATTGTTGGTTTTGATTGAAACGAAAAATTTCGTTCGCTATTAACGGTCTCAACTAGAAAGAATTATTATCAACACAAATTGTAGTGGAAATTTCACCATCGAATTGATATTAACTTTTAGAACTTTATTGAAAATATTTATTTGTTCCTACGAACTGTACACTTCAACACAAAATGAAACCCATCCCTGAAAAACGAAATACTATCCCAAGTTGAAGTAAAAAGAAAAAAAAAAACTATTAAAAAAAAAATTCGGGTTTTCCCAAAAGTAACTCAAAAAGGGAAAAAGGGTTTGATTGAATAAAATTCAAAAAGGGGTATATTGATAAACCGTGTTACTTCTAATTCGTGTAAAAAAAAAATCTTGGGTGCATTTTTTTCCTACAGAACATAAATTTTTGAGACCCCAATTTAAAGGGTAAATATTTTTTAAAAAGCCCGGAAAGGGTTTAAAAAATAAAAAAGTCTTTGGCTCTATAATTTTTTTTATTGTTTTTAAAATGTAAATTTTGGAGGAATAAACAAAAAAAGATATTACTTTATTAAACTTTATCCAAAAAAAACACTTTTTTAATTAGGAAAAATTTTTTAATTAGATAATTACAAAAAAAAATTTTTGGTTTTTTTTAAAAATTAAAATCTTTACGCGAAATTTTAAAAAAATTTACCCAATATTTTTTTTGATTAAACTTTTGCTCGTGTTGAAATTGTGTTATCTTTAAAATGACAAAACATGAAACACTTTTAAAATTTTAGTAGATTATAAAAATTTAAAATTTAAAAAAAATTTTTAAAAAAAGATTTCCTTTTTTTTTTTTGAAATTTTTTAAATTTTTTCATTAAAACAAACTGGTTCGTTTTTTTAAGTACAGATTTGTCGAATCCCCAGTAAAAATTTACCTTTTTTCCGGGAAAACGGTTTTAAAAAATCTGCGCGTAATGAGAACTGAGAAAATTGACATCAAAAAAAAATTTTTACCACGGTTTTATATATTATTATTCTGGTTACTCAAACAACAACAAAATTTTTTAAATTAAAACTAATGTGAATTTTTATCCCAAAAAATTTCCCAATTTTTTAAAAATTATTATAACAAAAAATATATATTTTACCAATGCGGTACGGCATCGAAACGATATCAAAAGCTAAAAATAATCAAAATACCAAAAAAGTGATTCTTTTTCAAAATAAATTTAAAAAATTCTTTTAAATATTACTTAAAAAAATTAAATCTTAATTAACAAATTACTTCCCTATAAATATTAAAAAATTTTTGGATATGAATGCAATGTATTACTATGATTCTAAAATGTTACAATTCGCCACATGCATACGATGTTTTTTTTAAAAGTTAATTAGTTTTTAAATTGATTTTTTAAATTTTTTTCGCACTTTTTTGTGCGGAGTTTAAAAAATGTCGTTCTCAGTTGAATTTTTTTTTTTCTACGGGTTGTAAGAAATTTTTGCGCAAATTTCCCAACAGTCGCCCCCAAGCGATTGCAAAATTTTAGTCTCGAAAACCCTCATTTGTGAAATATAAACAATTTTTCCAAAACCAAAAAATTTTTGGGGCAAAATTTCCATATTAAGGTTAATGGATTCATTATTTTTTTTTGGGTTTTCCCCCCTAGACATTTTTTGGGGGTAGATCATTAAATACGGGTTTTTATGGCACCCTTACCCCACTGGCAATTTGTTACTGTTTTTAAAAAGTTTCCCCCAAAAATTCAAAATTTTGGGTTTTTTACCCCAAAGAATTAGGACCTATAGGAAAAAAAACTGTGAAATGGTTCTTCGTCCGAACGTATAGGGGTTATACAGCCCAAAAAAAGTTTTATATCCGACAGGCATGTTTTATTTTGCCCGGATTGTTTTTCCCCAAATTATGTTGTGATTGCCCGATCATTCTGTCGGTCAAATTTCCCCTTTCCACCAATGGGGTTTTTCCCCATCACCGATTTTAAAAAGCTCATTTTTTTTAAATTTTTCGTAAACAAATTTCCCCAATTCATTTTGAACATGTCCAACACTTTTGTTTTTAAAACTTTTGATATCAAATCCATACGGTTTGGGATGCAGTAATAGATGGAATTTTTTTGGGAAAATCGTTACCCCAATGTAAGATGTTATCTCTTGGGGCGAAAACTTTTAAACCCTTTAAATATAGGGAACCTTTCCCCACAGTCTCCCATCTGCCAGCTGGGGCCCCATTGTTTTTTCAAACATTTTTTAAGGGAAAAAATTTTTCCATTTTTTTGAAAAGAAAGGTGACACTTTTCTTTCCGTTTCCAAGAATCACACCCCCACAAAAAAAAAACATCACTTCCACATCAATACTTTTTCCTTTTTTTGTCTCCTATAACAGCACACACCCAAAAAGGAAGAAATACCCAAAGGGGGTTTTCCACGTTCCATCTCGACTAATTATTATATCAGAAGAATTTGCCCCTTTACCTCTTTCCAAAATTGCATTTTTGATTGAAGTTTTGAAACTTTTTTTGAAAATTTTGGGTTTGTTTATAAAAATTTATTATGGGAAATTTTCCAGAAACTGGAAGGTAAAGTTCAAAACCCCGAAAGTTGGCATTGCTGAGACCCTGTCCAATTATCCTCTTTGGGGTTACCCAAAAGCGTCTGTTTTTTTTGGAATGTTTTTTTTTACCCAGCATTTTGTTTCAAAAACGAACATGTTTTTACAGTTTTTGCATTCAGTCAAAAAAACACTAAAACAAACCCCCCAAACACATTTTTTTCTGTGAGTTCAATATCCCCCACCACTTTTTTTTGCAAAACAAAGTTTTAAAATGTTTGAAAAGGAAAATATTTTTTATCAAACCTCTACAGTCACCCAAAAAACCGTCATCATGTAAAAAAAAAGATGAATCAATATCTTGAAACTGAATCTTTTTTCCAGATATTTTGTTGTTTGTGATTCACCCACATTGTGTACAGTTTTACCTCGTGGGGCAAAATTAAATTCTTTTCAGGACGTTTTAAAGATGGTTTTGGCAGATTCAATCAATTTCCCAGCATTAAAAAAGTTTTAAAAAATTAATATTTTGCCTAAAACTTATTTTAGAAAAAAGAACGGTGTGAAAATTGGGAAAACGGGGCGGTATAGAATCACAAACCCATTTTTATAAAAAACAAAACAAATTTTTAAAAGTAAGTAGAAGTTGTAATTAATGTTAAAAATTTAATAATAATATTTGGGGCTTAGATTCAAGCTTTTTGATAAAAATTTAAAATTTGAAAATATTGGGAAACAAGAAACGCAGCTGTCCCCAAACGACATGAAAATTTCATTTTGGAAAGGAAAAAAACAATTTTTAAAAAATGTTTTTCTGAATTTTTATTTTTAAAACTTCCGTGCTATTGGGAATATCTTAATGCGGTTTCTTTTAAAACACTCAAAAAAAGGGTTTTTTTTTCTATAAAAAAAAATAATAATAAAATAATCGTTTTTTTGGGAAAATTTTTAAAAAAGGTATATAAACCCCTTAAATTTTTTTTGGGGAAAATTTTTTGAAAATATCCTAAAGAAAAGTACATTTTCATAAGAGAGTTTCTTATTAAAGCAGTTCCAATCTCAAATAATTAATTGTTTTGAGTATTTTAATTGAAAAGGACCTTTAAACTTCGGACAAAAATGTTATCATTTATTTCTTCGCGGGGATTAATTAAAGAAGAAAAAAAGCAATAAATTTAAAGGTAATTAAGTCATTTTATATTTGATTTTATTTAACTTCCTAATATTATTAATAAAAAAATAATTGTCAGGAAATAGTTCTCAGTCTTTTCTTTTATTTTGAAGTAAGGTATGAATCATCAAGCAAATTGAAGATATAAAATACCATTATTCGTCAAATAATACATTCAATCGCCCCCTTTTTTTTTATTTCTGTTGAGCTCTCTGATACAGCTGCACGAAATAAAGCTCTTGTTCAAAAGAAAAAGGGAAAAAAAGACAATTTGCATTTACTTATTAAGTTCCCATTTTAGATGTCAAAAACTTGGATTTTTACCTATAAAACAATACAGAAATGGCAACTGGCTTCTTTTTTTAATATTCCCGTTGAAGAAGTTCTAATTTTGAAAAACATCTTCATTCGCTTTGGGAATTTATTAAATCTTAATAACAAGACTAATTCTTATGTGAAATGTGAAAGACTTGTATCTTTTTTTATATTATATAATCTTCAAAAGTGAGACAAGCCTTCATTTCTTAATAAAAACTTACTATATCATGTTTCCCCATAAGAAATTTTTTTGTCTCTTAAAAACATATTTTAATATTTCGAAAGAGTCTGCTAAACAAATATGAATATTTTTTTGTGTTGGAGATTAAGAATATTTACTAAGTTAAAATTTAAGTTGAAGTGCATACGAATGAGCTAAAATATAGTTTTTAAAAAATTAAGGGGTCATATTTGAAAAAAACTTTTTCCCGGGAGGTTAACCGGAACGGCGCGCACTCTATTTAAAAATTTTTTTTTCGCAGGTGACGAAATTTCCCCCAATCCTTTTTTATATTTATTTTACTGTGCTTGAAAAAATTCGTAATTCCAGTAAATAATTTAACTAAGCGAAAGTATACTTATTTACTTTTAAGGGGACAATTTTAAAAAATTTTTTTTTTAAATTTTTTTAAAAACCCCAAATTCAAAACTAAAAAGGTTTCCAAAAATTTTAGTTTTTTAAATTTTAAAGGGGGCCCGCCTTTTTTCCCCAAACCCCCCTTTCGAAATGGATTATTTGGGAAAAGAAAATTTGGGCCAAAATTTTTTCGTTTTGGTTTTCAAACCCCTTTTTAAAATTGCCCAAGAGTGAAACTTTTTCCCCTTTTTTGGTTTTTTAACTCGTCCCTTTTCTTCCAAAAAGGCCCTTTGGGAAACCCTTTTTTTTAAACCCCCTTTTTTACAAAATTTTTTCCCTTAAAAGGGCTTCCGCAATGAAATGTTAAAAAAAAATTCAAATATTTGCTTTTTTTAGAAAAATTTTAAAAGACTCAGTCCCCGAATTCCCTTAAAATTTAAAAAAACGTTTTCATTTCCCAAAGGGGTTCTTCCTTTAACCCCATAAATTTTCCTTAACTTAAATCCAAATAAAAAAAGTTTTGCAAGGGGAAAATTTCTTTTTTTTATTTTGTTCCTTTAAATTATTTTTTAAAACCCTAATTTGGGGGAAAACCCAAAACAAATTTTTAAAAAAAATTGGAAGTTTTAAAATTTAATAGGGAAAAAATTTATTTTCAAAACAAAATTATTTTTGAGAAAAAGTGGGCCTGTTGGGGAATCAGTAAAAAGTTTTAAGGAAATTTAAAAAAAAAAGTTTTTAAAAAAAAGGAAAAATTAACAAATAAAATTTTTGTTTTCCTTTTTTAAATTGTTCTTTTTATTTACCGTAAAGGTTCCCCCGGGACAAGTAACAGGTTTTTGAAAAAATTAAAATTTTTGGGGTATAAACCTTTGTTTATGGGGTTTTCCTTTTAAAATTTTTTTGTTGGCCCCTAAATTCAAAAGGAAAAAAACAAGGGCTTTTTAAGGTTAAAAAGGGGTTTCCAAAAAACTCTTAAAGGTTTTTTAAAACCTTTTTTTTTTTACCCGAAAAAATCTTTTTTTTAAGGCTTTTAAAAAAAAAAAACAAAGGCAAAAAAAATAATTTTTAAAATTTTTTTAAAAAAGAGCATTTTTTTTACCCCAAGGAAAAATTTGGAAAAAAATTATTTTTTTTAAAAGTTAAATTTGGGGTATTTTTTAAAAATTTTTTTTTTTTAAAATAAAATAAATTCCAAATTTAAAATTTTTTAATTTTAAAACTTAATAAAAAAAAATTGTTTTAAAAAATTTTGGGAAAAAAAACTTTTTAAAAAAATTGTTTAAAAATTTTTTTTTTAAAACCATTTAACCCAAAAAGCTTTCAAAACTTTTTAAAATTTTTATGGCCGGGAAAGCAGTCCGGGTACCTTAAGATCTTAACAAATGCATTTTTTTTTCAAATTTCCAATCAAATTCCAAGTGCGATACTATCACACCCTTTTACCCTATTTTATAATAAACGTACATGGATTCCCAAATAAGCGTTTTTTGTCCCAAAATATATTGCATTAAAAAGAAACTTGTTTGGCCCAGTTCTTTACTGTTTAAGAAACAAGCGATTTCGATTAGAGAATCCACGTAAAGTTTCTGGAAAACAATTTGCTAATTTTAAAAATGACGTTACTCTGTTACTTGATCGTCACCCGAAATTGTTTAAAACTTTATTTTTTTAAAGAATATATTAAGATACAAAAAAAAAGGGAAATTTATAATTTTATTTTTGTTTTTTTACACCTACTAAAATCTCCTTTGATTAAAAACAGTTTGGGTGATTGGCCAAGTATGTTAAGTCTACTTTTTAAACCCAAAAGGAAAATCAAAAATTAAGAAAACCCAAGTAATAAAAAAAACATGATATCAATATAAAAAAATTAAAAAATTTTTTATAAACCAAAACTTTTAAAGGGTTGTTTTTATTTTTTTCCCCCGCTTTAATTCTCCTTAATTTTTATTTAGTTAACAAAATCCCCAAAGTAAAAGTGAATGATACTCTTTTTTCTTTTTCCTTTTATCAAAAAAGTGGGTGCCTCCCGGGGGTCTCCTTGGGCCCCCGTTTTTCAACATATATATTAATAATATACCTTCTCACCCCCCAAAAACCCGTACTATATTTTTCTTTATAGTTCCCATCCTGGGTACTTTTAAAAAAACCCCAAAACTATCACCTTTTGCACTCCCAAATCACACCCACAAAATTCCTTTAAAACTTTTTTAAACCCTGAAAAATAAAAAAAAAATATAGGTAAAAAAAATAGCCAAAATTTCTTCAAACCAAAAAAAGAAAACCAGTCCCCACCCCCAACCCCTCTATTCCACATAAACCCTGGGTTTTAGAAAAGAAATCCCAGGAAGGGAATTTTAGAAAAAAAATTTTTTAAAACCACCACATACCCCGTGAATAATTCCCGGAAACGTTGCGCCCCAAATTTCCCCCAATTTGCCGGAATTCTCAAATGAATCTTTTAAAAAAGTAATTCTTTTCCACTGCTGTTTTGTGGCCCAAACAACGTATCTTGCCCTTTTGGGGGTATGTTAATTCAAACATTAAACTTTTGGGAAAAAGCCCAAATGTTTTAAATTAGGAATATAACCAAAAGGGATGTAGATACACTTTAAAAAAAGGATTTTACAAAGTTTTTAACAATTATCCCCTTTTAAAAAAAATATTCAAAAAAAAGAATTTCATTTTTATAATCAACCCAAAATTTAAATAACTTAAATGTCTTAAATATTGAAAATTACAATCCCAATGTCAATACTAAGAGGCAAAAAAATTCTTTTTGGGCTCTTTTAATCCCCCATAGTAAAATTGGGCATTCCTCGTGGGGAAAGACCATTTTTCCCAAATTTTCATTTACTTTCATGTTTTTTTTTAATTTTAAAAAATTTCAATCTGTAAAACCCCCACAGGCAATAAATTTTTTTTAACCCCAATTTTTTGTTCCATAACTTCAAGGCAGGGAATAGAGTGTTAACTCATTGATTCTTTTAGTCCACTAATCAGGAAGCTACCTCTCAATCCAGGCCTCTCCACTTCAAGTCCCAAATACATCTCGATATGGGATGGAGGAACGTTTCTCGTTCCGTTTCCCAAAGATGTCACGCTTCTCTTGATTGTTCATTTTGAAAATGTTTGTCATGATACATTTCAATTTGGTGAAATTATCTCATTCAAGACACGATATTTCCTCACTAGAATAACAGTTTTGAGCTAATGAAGCTTCAGATAAAAACAATTGATGTTAGTAAAATTCCTTTCATTCGCCGTTAATAAAAATCTCCAGTTTTTTTTTTTTTAATTTTTTTGGTGAGTCATAAAATATATTTATCTAATGCATACTTTGAAAAATTCAATTCTAAAACTTTATCCTATATTTATATAGTATGCTCTTTTAGGAAACCGTTTGCTACTATTTCCATTTATATTATAGGCATTCATATTAGTTTAATTTTTTAATAGCTTAATGTATATTTTCAAATTTTTGGCCTAAGTATTTTTCAATCGTGGTTTATTCTTCTGAATATTTTTCTTGCACTATTATGCATAATATTTCTGCCAAAGGGTAAAGTTAGGATGCTAAAAAGCTAGTTTAATCCTACTTCTCTATCCTAAGTCAGTAACAGCTTTCGAAAACAATAGTTTTCCATTTTGGTCAATTAGCTATTCTTCATATATATATTGTCGCCCGTCCGGTATAGTGGATAGTGACGCTGATTGCTGTACCGTTGGCCTGGGTTCGAATCCCAGGGAATACATGGATGTTTTAAATGTACAGTGCCTTCGCAGCATGGGATACTTTAAATAGCCGTAAGCCACACGTCCTCTCGTGAGGTTGGTGGAAGGGGATGAGAGGTGGGATACCCCTGACGACCCCTAGGGTGTTCTCCTCAAAATTGGGGTGAAACCGAGCTGAATTGTTCTGTCACCTGTATGGTGCTGAAAGCTACGACTAACGACATGCGTCCCTTAGCCCTGAATCATGATGAATTTCGTGGGCTTTGATCTGGCTTTTGCCGATCAGGTGGCGTAAATCATAACACTACACGTTACAATAATCATATATATTGATTTTTCCGTTCTTGATTTTCATTTTCAGTATTTGAACTTCATCTATTTTGTAGGATATTTAATATATGCCCTTAAATTATTTTTATTATATATATAATATATATATATATATATATGCCTTATGCCTTTTCAATGATAAAAAACAATAGTGTCTAGTAACACTTCCCCTCCCTCCAACCTCACGAGAGCACTTGGGGTTCGATGGCTTTAGAGTACCCCCATGCTGCGAAGGCACTAAACATTTAAACATCCATACCTTCTTCGGTATTCTAACCCAGGCCCAATGGCACCGCAGTCAGCGTCACTAACCACTATACCGGATTGGCGGCTATACATTAATTATAAAGTGAGTGAGGAAATATTAACGTCATACTATTCAGTTTCTCGAGAGTTTTTGGCGACGGTTCTCTTAATTTTTAACCATGGTCAAGTGACAAGAACGGCACCCTTTTCTAACTTCCCCGCCAACAAGAGGACGTTTGAACCTTGAAGATTAATTTGGGCTTTTGGGGCCCCAAATGCAAGGGGGGCCAGCGGTACTGGTATCGAATTTATGACACGCCGGCCGAGAGTCCGTTACCGTGACCACTAGGCTACTGCGGTCTTCCATGTTTTAATAAATAGAATATTAAAAATAAAGGTAAAAAGAAAGGACATATATAAGTTAAAGCGATGATTTCTTTAAAAGCATATAGAGAATGAAGTTCCAAATAATTAGTAGGTTTAAAAAATTAATAAAATAACAGACAAAAAAAAACAATTACAGTATTTTTGTTCTTGTTTCAAAAACAGGATCGCATTTAAAATTTCAGTCAGATGGGATTTTTAAGAATTATAAAAATGATTTTTTCCAAAAATTTGATACACCTTTAAAAATGAAAAATAGTCCTTCGTTGTGCATTTTACATAATTCCAGACTTAATCGCAATTTATCGATTGAAAAAAAATGCAAACATTCATGTACGCAGAAAAATAAATCATTATATTTCAAGCTTTATGAGGAAGAAAAAATGGAAATATTTAGCCTTATAATTAATTACCTTTCCAATTTGAGAAGCTAATATTTATAATCATTATTTATCTTACAAAAATTTCATTTTTCTTGGTTTTAGAGCGTTAATTGGGAAATTGATAAATGTTCTACGCCAAGCACATATGGGTGGTGATTAACAGGTCTGTTTGCACAGTTGAAAAAATATCGACAGCAAAGTATCAAGAGAAAAATTGAAATAGTTTTATTGGATTAAACTTCACGTAGTTGTAAATGTTAAAAAGTTAAAAATTTTTTTTTCGTAAAACTAATCTTCATAAAATTATGAAAAAGTGCATATCCAAAAATTTTATAGAAAAATTAAAGAAAATAATTAAATAAATGTTATGTAAATAATAAACAAAAAATACTAATACTTTAATCGCACATTAATGAAGAAAATCTTGGAGTAAATGGTTTTCACATAAGCTAGCATAAACATTTTTTAGTTTAACATATTTATATATTTTTTTTAAAAAAAACAATTGAATGAAAAAAATGATGAAGTATATACTATGAAATTATATTGATTTTACTTGAGAAAATAAGAATATGGATAATATTTGATTTTTAGCCGAGCTTTTTATATCATATTTTACATTATATGAGTCAATAACCCCTTTTTAAAACCAAAAAATTTTTGCCCTTTCAAGGAGAAAATAAGACTAAGGAAATTATTTTTGACGAGGCTTTGTATTCAAACCCTAATGTGTAATTCCGCCGAATGGTCAGACAATTCCGAGAAAACAGCGTTCGAAATTCATACTATAAGCTTATATTCAAGTTATTTTCTCCTGGATGCAACGTCACCGTGACACGATCGTCAGCGTATCGGAGTACTATCTAATGGACCGGGGTTCGATTCGCGCCAGCGCCAACTACGTTTTTATTTTTTTCTATCCAATTTATAAGAATTAAATAATTTAATTTTTAAAAAAAGATTCATTAATTTTTAAATGATATTCTTTATAGTTATAGCAACTGTTTTACTTTCTTAAAACACAATACAACTAATAGTTATGATAATAATACTTATAAATAAAAAGTGAAAATAAATTAAATTATAATAAAACAATTTAAGTAAATATAAGTAAATGTTTACTTTGTATTACATAATTTTTTTATTACATACAAGATTCTGAGTGTGATAATTATCAAAAAAAACAATATCTTTATTCACAGACATCTTCACTATAAAATAGTAAAACTATTTATATTATAAGTGATCTATGTAAAATAATATATATCGAAATACTACGAACTCTTTTAAAAATTCAAGAATAAATTAACAGTTATATTGTAAATCAAAATCCGTTATCCTACTGATTTCTCATTTTATTGGAGCATTCTTTGTTTTCAAAAGAATTCTTTGTTCTTAAAGGAAAAACACCTGCCTTTCTCTTGAACAAAATCGTTTTGTTAAAAACGGAAGTAAAAAATGTTATGACCATTTAGATATAAGAAATAATTTTAAAAATACAATTAATTAGATTTTAATGACAGAAGTAATTGTAGTTGTACTATATATTAGTTGTTTTTGTGCTTTAAAAAAGTAAAATAGTTACTATAATTATATAGAATATCATTTAAAAATCAATGAATCATTTTTAAAAAATAAAATTATTTATTTCTGAAAATATAGGAGAGGAAAAA
Source organism: Trichonephila inaurata madagascariensis (assembly GCA_019973955.1). Lineage (NCBI taxonomy): Eukaryota > Metazoa > Arthropoda > Arachnida > Araneae > Nephilidae > Trichonephila > Trichonephila inaurata. The sequence continues at coordinate 37,777 of BMAV01010986.1, forward strand.
TATAAAGGAAATTGGTGCTCGCGCGGATCGAACCTCGGGGCATTGGATCGTACTCCTATATGCTGATGATCGTGCCACGGCGACGTTGTATCAGTTAGAAAATAACTTGTATATAAGCTTAGTATGAATGTCGAACGCTGTTTTCTGGACATTCGGTGGAATTACATTGGGTTTGAATATCCTATCCAGTACTACTGTTACACAAAGACTCGCCCCCAAATGAATTTCCATAGTCGTGCCCTCCCTGTTAGTAGAACTTTACTGAAAAGCATTTTTTTTTAAAGAAACACATGATTTAGTTATTATATATTTGGAAGTTCTGACATAAAAGGTTACTTTTTTTATTTTACTTTATAGTATCATGTTCTTTGACTTATAGTAGGAGCAAAAGAGCACACTCTCTCTTTTATTTCTAATTATGACCAATAAAAACTAAGTTTTGATTAAATACATAAATTTTACTCAACTTATTTTCCGCAAATATTATTTTAATAAATTTTAATATCAAATAAATTAAATAAAGGATGAAATTTCGTATACTTACGGTAATTAATTTGAGATGAAATATCTGAATGACTTTCTATGCACATGAACAAAATTAATAAACATCCCAAGCTTCTAATTAGAATTTTATAACTTACAAAGAATTTTTTTCTGCTGAACTCAAATGACATTTATTATTTCTTAAGAAATATTTGATAACTACTGTAAGATTTAAATAATTAAAATTTTTATTACAATATTCACAAGCATACAATATATAGAACTCTTGAATAAATATAAACATGGTAATAAAATTATATGTACCTTAAATTGTGACTAATAATTAATGCAATTTCATGTATAAGAGCGTAGGATATTGAAAATATTTTTTTTTAAATTACAAAATCAATAAAATGTTATATGTAGTAAGATATAATATAAGTAATGTTTTATATAGTAATGTGTTTTATAATCACGCAACTATTAAATGTACAGTCATATGATATCCAAATTCTTTCTGATTTTCTAATGTTATAACGTAAAATGAATAATATAACTGCATGAAAACTTTTCGAAAATAATATAAAATACTCACGAGTTTATATCAAAAAGGAAACTTTTGCAAAAATAATTTTTCTTCCCAATACGTTAGGAGAAAATATGTAATTCTTAAAGAAAATATACAGAGAAAAATTATTTTGGCGTAAATTTGATGAGTAATATATCAGAAAAAATAATATTTTATGAAAAATTCATTTTTATTTGAGCCGCTGTTTTATTTAAAAATTCTGCATAAAATGGTTATATTTTTAGTAATTACTTTTCGTATATTTCGAATTAAAATGTTAACCTATACGTTTAAACTGCAGATTTTAATTTTTAAGTATATTTGTCGTATAACACGAAACATTTTAAGAAGAAATATCAAAGGTACATGTGCAATATTATCTTCTTGAAATTTCGGTATAGTGAATGTGTTGAAAATAAAAGCTTGTAATGAAAACAAACCTGACACAATTCAAAAGTCATTTTAAAAAATCTATGTCTAATAAGCTGAATGGAACTGAAGATGATTATTTATTTATGGATCAGAGTAAAAATGATGGTAAAAAGATGAAAAAAATTGAAGATGAATATGTCAAATTTATAATAATGAAAGTTCATAAGTATTAAACATGATTTAACTTTAAATAAACAGCATTTAGATACACGTAGAAATCTCTTTTTTTTTCAATTTCTACTGTTATAGTGCACGCTCTCCCAATATATATGAATATATATATATATATCTTGTTCAAATTTTTAATCGTTAATAAAATAACTTCTATTCATGCATTCAAGTTAAAAAAATTTTTTAAACTTTGGGGGAATTGATATTATAATATAATTTTTTCAAATATTAATTCATTAATTAAATTTAAAAAATGAATAAATAGTAATAAACAAAAATAATAGTCAAATATCTTATACAGAAAGAAAGTCGTTCGTTTTGTACCTGTAGAGCAATGGAATAGCGCGCTGGACTTCTAATTGAAAGGTCGTGGGTTCGAATCACACCTGGGATGGCCTAATTTCTGAGAATGTGATTTTTTTTTTTTTACTATACTATTTTATTAGAAAGGTTAAATTTAATTAATGAATAAATAGTAACAAACAAAATAAAAACTCCAACACCATGTTTAAAATGGAAAATTGCGAGGAAAATCGCTTTTTATTTTGCCACTTAATAGTGTGATTCTGTTATATGTATAAATATATCCATATTAATTGTAACAATTTAATAAAAAGTAACTAAAATAAAAATTTTATTTGTTGACCTAAGTAGGAATTGACTTAATTTTTTTAAATATTATTTGTTTATGTTGATGTTTCTTTATTATAAAAGCTATTGTTTATATACACATCATACAACGCGCACCCGTAAATTTTGAGCTAATTTTTGTATTTTAAATGTGTGCTCGCGATTTATACGCTGCAATATACACCAAATGCCCATGTTAAGAAATACTAACTCCTGTCATGTATGAAATTTTTGTACAAGTTGAAGAGCGTATCAAATGCTAATTTTTTATAAGAGTTTCATGTTAATAAAATACAATGATTAAATAAAAAATTTTATTATTATTCTACATTTTTGAAGAATGAAATTACTTTTGATGACAGAACGCGACAGAACACGATGACAAAAAAATAATAAATAAATAAATAAAAACTTTTTTTCACCATTTACATAAACTTTTTAGTTTATATTTTTGAAACCAGTTTATTTTTTCTGTCTAGATCTACACAGCGTTGGTGTTTTTGATCACATTTGTGCTCCCCATGATCATTCTGACGTTTGCATACAGCAGTATCGGATGGAAAATGTGGCGACACACCTCTCCAGGAAATGCCGACGCTTCTCGGGATCAACAACAACTCATGGCCAAAATGAAGGTATTTAAAAAGAATCTTGCTCTTGAAAGTTTTAAGCTCTTAAGCAGTCTTTTATTTATTTATTTTTGCCCGAAATGTTCCAAAATAAGGCTCATTTCATAACTAAGCATTATGCTTAAGGTATCCGACTACGTGCGGGTGATTTTAAAAAGGGATAAATGGATAATTTTCATGATATTTAGTATCATTCAGATTAGAATAATTAAAATTTTTTAAGAACATTTTGAGAAAAAAAATTTTTTAGATACATTATTTTTCAAAATTTAAATTAGATAAATCTTTTTCAAAATGTTCTTTTCGAAAATGAATTATAATAATTTTGCCTATATCTCGACCCTTAAAGGTCAACTAAATTTTTGAAAAATTAACATTATTTTCAGAGTTACCCCAATTGAAATAATTATTGAAATTTTTTTTTAAAACTCTCCCCTTTTTCGAAAATATGGATACACCCACTTCTAAGTTATGTATTTCAAAAATTCTAGTTGAGCCTGTGTAGAGGTCAGCTATATGCGGCAAAAATTTTTAAAATAGAAGCATTTTTTAAAAAGAACATTTTGAAAAAACTTATTCTAAGTTAATTTTTAAAAAATTGTATTTAAATAATCTTTTGTCAAAATGTCATTCAAATTTTTTAAATGTATTCAATCTAATGACACAAATATCATGAAAAATTTTCCATTTTTGCCTTTTTTGGGTTGTATTCGATACCTTCAAATCTAAAAAAAAAAATAATTTTATTTTAATTTTTACAATTTTAAAGTTTTCACATTATTTTTTATTTATAATTGCTGGACACAAAACCCCTTAAATGTTTGTTTTTAATAAGTAAACTTTGCATTCTATGGAGAATGTTTCACATATCTTTAAGAAAAATTATACTTGCAAAAAAGTTTTAATGTTCGTACCTTTCTTTCAAACAGTTGTGGATTTTGTCTTATAGTGCAATTGGGCTAGAGACAATATTGGATTTTTGGATTACACTTCCATTTTCATTTCTTCTCCAGGAACAAATTACATATTATCTGTTTGGTATCGAATATTTCAAGAATCTAAATCCCTGTCTTGGATGAAAAATTCCCTCCTTCAATATGTAAAAAATCGCGGGTTAAAAGTACTTCAGTACCATGGATAAACTGCAACTCTTAAAAACACTAGTACTGATAATCCCACTATAAGAATTTAAAGTATGTGCAAATAAAAGAGATAGAAGGAAGATGAAAATATCAGTGGTCATTAATATACAGCGTACGGGCAAAACAGTTGTGGCCAACTTTCTGTAGTCCGTTCGGTGTACGGGCAAGCCAGTTAAATGGTTAACCAACTTAACTGTTTAAGGTATCCCACTACGTTCGGAACCGTGGTTTTGCAAAAGCGTATAAATGGATAATACTTATGATAGTTAGTGTCACTTAGATTAGAAAACGTATATAAAATTGTTTTTAAAAATAGTTTTCAAAAAAAAAATTTTATTTGACAATATTTTGACAAAAAAAGAGCATTAAAAAACCATTTTCAAAATATTCTCCTTTTTTTAAAAAAGCTTCATTATAATAATATTTTGCCTGTATATAGCTTGGACTTCTGTACAGAGGCTTAACTAGAATTTTTGAAATATATAACTTAGAAGTGGGTTTATCCGTGCTTTAACGACAACAGAGGGGAGTACTTTTCAGAAAAAAATGCCGATAATTATTTCAATGGGTTGTAACTCAGAAAATAATATGAATTTTTCAAAACTCATAGTTGAGCCTCTGTACAGATGTCTGAGCTATATACAGGCAAAATATTATTATAATAGAAGTATTTTTCACAAAAGTGAACATTTTGAAAAAAGGTTATTCTAAGTTCATTTTTTGCTCAAATATTGTATTTAAATAATTTTTTTTTTGCCAAAATGTGTCCTTAAAACAATTGTATACATGTATTCTAATCTAAGTGAAACTAAATATCATGAAAATTATCCATTGATGCGCCTTTTTAAAATCACGGTTCCGAACGTAGTCGGATACCTTAAGGATAATTATTTTAAATTCATGAATGTTATATTGTTACTATGAAATTACAGATTATTTTTTGAAATTTAATCTATATTGATCTAATATTTAAAAAATAATAATTGTTTCTACACGCTACATTTCTGACCATTTTGGTATCTTTTAAAATAATTTGCGTATAAGAACTAAGAAGTACGATATCTAGCTTACTTTTTTATTCTTTTAAATGCATCCGATTGAATTTCGATAAATCAATCAATCAGTGATTGAAAGATAAATCAGTAATTTTGTGGGCGTAATAACGAATTCAAAATCATTTTTAGATATTCACCTAGAATTAGGAGTTTTACTTTTGCTCTACATGGAATTAAATAAATCTTTGTTTACTTATTATACAAAAAGATTCAGAAATTATGTAATGACATATTTGATTGACCCTAAGCAAAATTGCTTCACATCAGAGAATTTTTTTTATTTAAAACCAATAAGAATCGCTGGAATAATTTGAATGATATTATTTGATTTATTCTTTGTGGATCCAGCGTTTAAATACAGTTAAAGATCGAGCAATGATACAAAAAATGTATGGGATATAAAAATACACAATCAGTGAAAAATAAGAGCATACAAGAAAAAAAATTAAACTTTATATGCCCCATCATGCATGCAGAACATTTTGTTTGTGTGTGGATACGAGTTTTAAGTATTATATTGATATTCTATAAGAAAAGAAATGTGTAAACTTTAAAATCAAATTTTGTTTTTCTTTATTTTTTAAAAGATAGTGCCCTACTGTTTTGGTGTATCTCCAAAAAAATAATGAACTAAGAAATTCTATTAATACCCCTGATTATCATAAATATAAACCTTACAGCTTAACCCTATCGCTGCGTAGTTATTTTATTATAGTAGGTTCATAAATTGCATATGGTTTTATTACGTATTTCACAAATCTACATATTAAATCTACATTTTAAAATTAAATTAAACAAACAATTTTTGTAAGAAAATTTTTATTTTAGTATATAGAATTATATCATCAAAATATGAAATAAAAACATAAATGAAACAAACTAGAGCAGCAAGGGTTTCACAGCTAAATAGCCGGAAAAATTAATAGCCGTGGAAATTGCGGGTTGCGCAAATTATGCTGCATCTACTTTGCCATTGAAAATCGCGGGATACGAAGCGAGAGGGTTAAATATAAGTATTAAAGCTCGCTCAACAATACCTTGGAATTCACCACAGGATCTCCTACATAACCTTCTCTCATCCCCCGAGTGTTTTGTTACTCGCTTTTTCTCTCTTCCCCGTTCATCCACTGGAGTTGAGTGAAAATCGTCTGTACGACCGATAGGAAATACTGAACCATATTCTTTTCTCTTTATTATTCTTCATCTGTTTCAAGTAAAAATTTAGAATCATTAAGGTATATCCGACTACGTTCGGAACCGTGATTTTAAAAAAGCGCATAAATGGATACTTTTCGTGATATTTAGTGTCTCTTAGATTAGAATACATGTATAAAATTATTTTAACAACATTTTGACAAAAAAAATTATTTAAATACATTATTTTGGCAAAAATTAACTTAGAATAATCTTTTTTTAAAATGATCTCCTTTTGTGAAAAATGATTCTATTATAATAATATTTTGCCTGTATATAGCTTAGACCTGTGTACAGAGGCTCAACGATGAGTTTTGAAAAATTCACATTATTTTCAGAGTTACAACCTATTGAAATAATTATCGGCGTTTTTTTTCTTAAAATTTCTCCCCTCTGTTGTCGTAAAACATGGTTAAACACACTTCTAAGTTATATATTTCAAAAGTTCTAGTTGAGCCTCTGTACAGATTTCTAAGCTATACACAGGCAAAATATTATTATAATACAAGCCTTTTTCACAAAAGTAGAATATTTCAAAATGGGTCATTCTATGTTCATTTTTTGTCAAAATATTGCACTTAAATAATTTTTTATTGTAATACTATTCTTAAAACAATTTTATATACATTTTTTAATCTAAGTGACGATAAATATCCTAAATATTATCCATTTACAAGGTTTTTCAAAATCACGGTTCCGAACGTAGTCGGATACCTTAATACAAAATATTTTTAATATCTTAGAATAAGAGTTGTAAATCATGCATATTGATTTCTGCTTACAGGTGGTTAAGATGATGTTCACTGTGGTGATCCTGTTCGCGGTGTGCTGGCTGCCCATCCATATCTTCAACCTCCTCATTTACTTCAACAGCAACTTGGTGATGCCAGAAACTGATTCCGAATTCGTCAACTTCACGGCTGCTTTCTTCACTTGCCACTGGGTTTCGATGGCCAACAGCTTCGCTAATCCCATCATCTACTGCTTCATGAGTGAGAACTTCAGAGTAAGGTTTGCCTTTTCTACTACATGTATCACCTGTCCATTTGCCTCTTTAAATACTTAAAACTTTCGAAAACTCAGTATAGGGAACGAAATGCAATTTCAAATGATTCTTATTAATGGCACTGTTGCAAGGAGAATTAAATGTTCTCTTTTCATGCGTGATGCACATTGAGGAGTTAACAATCTTTCTAGGCCCTTGTCCCTTTAAGCAAATATATGTCCGCCTGTGACTCTTTTAGGGGTAGAGAGCTTACAGTCTACTATTGTGGCAATTAAATAACCTGATTAGGCTTAAAAACTAGTTTTATTGAAAACAATGTAAAAATAACTTTTAATCCCCTTTAACATTCTTCCTTTTCCTATCAATACATAGCTGCATATGAGTTTTTCATCGTTCAAAGCAAAGCTTTGGTTCATTACGTGTTACCAGCTTTTTCCTTCACCTCATCTACGGATTAAAAATGTGTTCCTTCAATGCATTTTTCACTTTAAAAAACAGGTAGATATCGAATGGGGTGAGATCTTGTGAGTACGATGGATACCCGAGCACAGTAACATGTTTGTCCGCCGAGAACTGTCTTACACAAAAAGCAATGATCAAGTTTTTCGGTACCAATATTCACCATTTGCAAATTTTCGGCCAACGTTTTTCTTATTGTCTCTCTGTCAATGTTCGTAACACCTGGCATCATCCGAACACTCAAACTTCGGTCTTTTCTAACGATTTCATTAATTTTTTTTAAAAGTTTTCATCCATTCTTGATGACACATGTCGACCCGAATGTTCGTCATCGTCAGAAGCATCTCTGCGTTGTTAAAATCGTTTGTACCATTAACAAATTTGACCTCGTGAAATGCAGTCATATCCAAAAACTTCTTTTAACAATTTAAAACATTAAGTTGAGTTTTTTATTATTTTTTTTATTTCACGAGGAATTTCAAATGTATGTGCAATTCGATTTTAAAGTTTATCATGATCGTAGCACTTTGACACGGCAACGACTTACTCAAACAAGGTGATAAGCAAATTGAACTAGATAGAGCAGCGATACTCAACCTGCGACCCACCGAGCCTTTTTAAGTGGTCCGGTCATGGCCCATTGCTCTGAGAAATTTACTTATTTAAGAACATTGTAATACAATTTGGTGGGAAGTTCTTTGTCAAAAAATCAAATATATCAATGTTGCTTTTTGCTGTTGGTGTCGTACGGGTACAAATATATATTCTTTTTCCATTTGGAATGGTTACGGTTGTTGGTAACAGACAACAGTGGAGTAGTGACAATTTTATGGGTGGAGCTAATTTTAACTATCTTTCATATCTTGCAAGCTAAAAATATTCGAAGAAAATATATCGTTTCAAGACATTTGGGAGGTTGACTTTTTTGTAGTGAAAAACAAACATGGATCAGTAATTGTTTGATTTGTCACGAAAGTGCTGTATTTAAAAATACCAATAAATAAGAATCATTCATTGACAATTTTCCTCGAAGATCTATTTCAGGAGGTCATAAATAGGCTTTCTTGAATAATCTTTGCAACAGGAAAAAAGTGTTTTGTCAGTGATAATATCACAGCGGTGACAAAGCCATCTTATGAAGTTTTTTATACTATTGGCAATCATATGAAACCATTTACTGATGCAGAAATTGTGCAGGAATGCTTCTAATTTAGTGTTAGTAATAAAAATAAAAAAATATATAAAATAATAATTAAAAAAAGCAAAACAGAAGTTATAACATTTTGTGCAATTTTCCACATTTTAAATTTCCAATGTTATCTTAGTCTTAAAGCCTTTCTCCCCACCCTCTTTACCCTCATGTTGCTTCCCGCGTGAAATCATTGACATATAAATGCGGCCCAGCAGAAAGAAAGGTTGAGTACTCCTGACATAGAGGGTTGAGAAATAACATGCCACCTGCCCCCTGAAGAATCAAGGTAAACTATATTCCATTCCCACTCCTTCACACCAAAACGGCTAGATCATGCACATTCCTACATCACACCTTGTAGGTTACCCAATATTTGTACAAACGGTAACTCGTAAGAAATAAATGTGCATGTCTTACAATTTTACAAACTTAGGAGCAAATCGACTCGACAAACTACCGCCTTCTATTAAATCATTCACTGCCAGGTAAGTTTAGAGTGTCTTGCCCCGCGCGCCAAGATTTTATTAAAAAAAAAACGTGGCATTTTATGAAATATAATAATATGAAACTTCTGATATAGTTGTAATGGCATTTACTGTAATTTTTATTGAAAAAAACACTACGAGATAACTCGTAGCTGGTGGTTTCATTGAATACAATTCTTGTAATGAGTGCTACTTACTAGTTATCTCGTAAGGATTTACTTCCAATAAAAATCTTCATATGAAAATATCTTTTTTGTTTTACTCGTTGTGTTCAATGATATTATTCAACACAATCTGCTATAAGCTTTTTTTTTATCTATATACAGTTCCCAAAAACTCCTTTAAAATTTTAATAATTTTGTCAATATAAATTTATGCAGTTAATGAAATTATAAGTATAATTACTTCGAAAGTGGTACAAGTCCCTTTTCTGCAAAAACGTAATATTTTAGTTTAAAAATTATACTATATAATTTCTCTACTTCATTTTGATTTGTGTCCCAACACTGTTAATGGATAAAAATTTCCCGTTCGTTCACTGTAATTTTGGCACTTCTCCGGTTTATTGCAGAGTATAAAACTTAGTGGTGTACTCTGAACTTAAAGTAAGTGTTATTTTTTTATTTATTTATTTTTTTATGAAAAGTGGGATTACTATATTGCATAACATTCAAAATGTATAATATCATCTAAGAATTGAACAGTGATTCAGGTAGATATTTATAAAAAAAAACCCTTATTTTTTTTTATACATTTTCTTCAACATCTTAATGCAGATTATTTATTTTCTACTGATTATTGTATTATCATATAACGAGTTCAAAAACATAAAAAAAAAGTTACTTTAAATGAAATTAAACGAGATTATATTGTTTTGACGAACTACTAGAAAATGAAATTCTAAGACGAAAAAATAGTAATAGTAAAGAGGTGAATTTACTGAAGATATGTTGAACAAAGAATTTAAAAAGCGAACCCTATACAGTGTTGTGTATAACTTCATTTGATGAAAATGCAGAGTTTAAAACATTAGATTTATCTCTAAAACTTAGAAGACTACAAAAATTTGAAAATATAACACTACTTATTTTTTTTTCGTGTCAGGCACAAGACATCCGAAAAATGCAACGATATGATGGATCTATTTCTTTATATTCCTCCATTGCATCATTCCTAGTTTCAACAACTTTCTCAAAATGAAAAAAGAAAATTAAAAATGGAACTTTATAATCTAAAGTTGCAATTGATATAACTTAAATGGTATTAAATAAAGAAATATTGAAATAAAGCATTTTTATTTGGGGGGGGGGGGTTAATTGCCATTTTTAATACAAATTTCATAAAAAAAAATTGGTTTGATTCAATTGAGATACCAAATTTAATATTTCATCAAAGTATGATTTTCGTATTTGGTTGATTTTATAAAAGGTGTTTTGATTCTATTAGTGTGTGTGTGTGTGTGAGATCATTAAAAATATAAACTTCTTTTTTAACTAATACTTAACAAGTAATATAAATTCTTTAAGTCAATTCCTACTTAGGTCAAGGAAGAAAATTTTTATTTTAGTTAATTAAATTCAATTAATGAATTAATATATGAAAAAACTGTTTTTACATCAAGTGTGATTCACTACAAGTTTAAAAAAATCATATTTGCAGCTAATGGCGTAGCGAAACATATTAGGGCTTCCCCCTGCAGAGTCAGCTTTTGGACTCAAAGCCTTAATACTTACTTGGCGTCAGTCAGGTTTTGGGTTCCCTAGAGTCCCTGGGCCCTCCCGCACTGCGGGGGTGTACGTTACGCCATTAATTGAAGCTAAGAAAAATTCGACAGAAAAAATTACTGCCACCATCTGTTGGTTCGTCAAAAATAACGCAGAATAAATTTAAAATTAAAAAATAAAATTTAAATAATGAATTAATATTTGAAAAAAAACTGTATTAATATCAAGTGTCTTCCACTACAAGTTAAAAAATGTACTTGGACTTCAGTGGATGAATAAAAAATATTTTATTAATGCTTGAAAATTTGAACAAGATATATATATATATATAGGGAGAAAATGAAATAATAGTAAGAATTGAAAAAAAATCTATCACATTGTCAAAGTAAATCAATTTAATATTTAAAATACATAAAGTGGTCGTAATGACATATACTACTATTTTTCAAACCATTCAAATAAAACCCTTGAAATATCACCATTTAATTTAAACTGAACTTACACCACTTTCCAAGAGAGCAGCTCATTTACTGCTTTATTGATAAAATTAAACACGAATGTAAAAATTTAATTTTCTATGGGAATCAATCCTCAGTAGTTGTGGTGTATGGCATTGCAAAGTGAATCTCCTTCCTGAAAATTTGTTCTAAAGAAGAATTATTTTTAATAATAGTCACAATAGAACTCTAGTAATAAAAATGTAAACCTATTATAATATCTAATAATAGAACTCGAATAACAAAAATATAAATCTATTATAATACCTAATAATAGAAACTCTAGTAATAGTAATGTTATACTATTTTCTTTAAAACTTTCGTGCAATAGTTTTATTTTTCCTTTCTAAATTTATAGAAGATGGTGGTAAACAAATTCTGAAAAACATTTATTCTCACTTATCAAAACACTCTTTGTTCACAGAATGTTACATCATTAAGTGTTGTTTGTGTTGCTTTGTATTATGTTGGTTATAATAATGAAAAAATATATTCAAAATAGAATGGATATAATGAGAAAAACTTACTTTTTGTGTTAAAGTTTCAATTAAAAATCGTCGGCGTACTAGACATGTCTAAAAATTGTTATATAGATTCTTATTTGAATACTTATTAAGGGCAATGTGTGTGCTGTTAATCAGAAAAACATTGTAAGACTGTGGGAATTATTTAATTGTAAATGAAGAGCATTTTTTTTAAAGAAATCTATTATGAAAACTTGAGCAAAAGTGCTTTGTAATAATTTTGAATATTGTATGCAAAAAAAAAAAAAAAAAAATCAAGTATTGTCACTCTGTACTCCTCTCTATACTCTCATCACTAATGTTTCCTAAAAATTTAGAAAGATTCCTAGATATTTAAAATATTTAGTATACGTATGTATATACACACATTTTTGATAGGAATAACTTGCTTTAGAATTTTGAAGAACTTTGAGCAACTGTAATATCTCCGGATTAAAACCAGGATATGCACTTTAGTATACCAACAACTACCACTAGTACAACTGCTAAATTTATTGAAACATAGCAATTTCAAAGCGACATCTAAATGCTAGAATAGTTAAAATTTCAAGTGTTGCTACAGTCATTAAAATGGATCTTACATTGGAAGAAAAAATTAATATTATACGATGAATTGCTGTAAACAAAATTCTTAACAATAAATCAAGTGCATATATGCGGAACATCTGTAGAAATATTTCATACAGATTTCCAACTTTGAATACTTTATCATAGAAGTAACTTTAACAATATTCTAACAATGCTGTAGCGTTTCTTTTTAAGCCTGACACACCCCTACAAATATCGGTAGCTGTGGTGTGCAATGCAAAAATTTAACTCCCATGTGTGTGCGCGTGTGCATACTTATTACAGCCGTATTCTAAAGCAAAATATAGATCTCGCAATTTTGTGCCTCCGTCAAGTAACGGAAACGACTCTCCCCACAAATTTCACTCCACGCCAACGTGATGACTTTGAGCCACAACAGGTTTATTGCGTATCAATCAATCTAGAAGGTGAATCTTCAAGGGTGTCGAGACTCGACGCCGACAATCACGAGTTCATGGCCATGATCCATGGATTATCATGCATAAGACTTCAAGTTGAAGCATTGAACATAAATCAAATGCACTAAATAAAATATTTGCATCAGCACTGCTTTTGCCTCTTTTAAGGTATCCGACTACGTTCGAAACCGTGATTTTGCAAAAGCGTATAAATAGATAATATTTATGATATTTAGTGTCTTTTGGATTAGTAAATGTATATAAAATTGTTTTGAGAATAGTATTACAATAAAAAATTATTTAAGTACAATATTTTGGCAAAAAATGAACATACAATGACTAATTTTCAAAATATTCTCCTTGTGTGAAAAATGCTTTTATTATAATAATACTTTGCCTGTCTATAGCTCAGATCTCTGTACAGAGGCTAAACTAGAATTTTTGAAATATATTACTTAGAAGTAGGGTTTATCCATGTTTTACGACAACAGAGGGGAGAAATTTTAAGAAAAAAAAAGCCGATAATTATTTCAATGGGTTGTAACTCTTAAAATAATGTGAATTTTTCAAAAATCATAGTTGAGCCTCTGTACAGAGGTCTGAGCTATATACAGGTGAAATATTATTGTAATAGAAGCATTTTTTATAAAAGGAGAACATTTTGAAAAAAGTTTTTCTAAGTTAATTGTATGCCGAAATATTATATTTAAATAATTTTTATTTTGTCAAAATGTCCTTAAAACAATTTTATACATCTTTTCTAATCTAAGTGACACTAAATATTATGAAAATTATCCATTTATGCGCTTTTTTAAAATCACAGTTCCGAACGTAGTCGGATACCTTCACAGTAACGGACTGAATTTTTTAAAATTCTTCCTTGAAAAAAATAGCTATGTCACCAAAGTCTATGTTATTATCTATATATTAAACATTTTATATGATACTATAAAATTTTGAAAACTCTTTGAATCAGCTGACACATTTAGCCCAATATAGTCATTTAATAGCCGATAAATCAATATGAAAAAATATCTCTGGTACAAATATTATTTCATTCAGGAGATTATAACTATATGAACAATTACGCTCCAACTCATACAACTAGACATATTCAAGATTGGTTTATAAGAGCATTCGGACGAATTCACATATATGCCTATAGTTCCAGTCACCGAATATCAATACTAATGAGTGTCTTTGATCGATTCCCGCAAACAATAGCAGACGGTATGCACTGTAAACCTCTATGCTGGGCTTTTCTCAACATTTATTGCACGTTAAATGGAGATTTACGTCATTGATATTAGATCCAATACTAGACTATGTAATCTTATTGCCCGCGGGCGCACACACCACACATATACAAAAATGTATGATGTATTATATATATGTACATATAATTATGCGTATATGCAATGTAACTATCTGTGTATGTATATTTTTAAAAATATACATAGTGACACTGTAAATAATGGATTACCGCAACTTATTTTGTCCACTTATAACCTTCACATTTGCTCTTGATGAATAACAAAATTACAAATTAAAAATTAAAAGTCACAAATTGATTGATTACAAAATTACAAATTGAATGATTACAAAATTACAAGTTGAAT
>BMAV01010986.1:52582-86379 GCA_019973955.1 Trichonephila inaurata madagascariensis
TACAAGTTGAATGATTACAAAATTACAAATTGAATGATTACAAAATTGTCAAACAGATGGCATCATAGTTAGAGTTGGCTTCTGCTTCACAGTCTTTCAACACAAAACACGGATATTCATATTGACTGCTTCTATGTTATTATTTCATGTGTAAGAAAAAATGTTTTGTACTTGAAGTCTTGAAATTATGTTTGCTTATTGAATATATTCTTTTGCAACTTATATCATTTATACAACAGTCATTCTGGTTAGTTTTATTTTTGAAAATAATAATATATGATTGCATGTACAATGTTTAGGTTTAAATCTTTTAGTCCTGAATAATTGTCTTGAATTTTTCTATCACTATTATACATAAAAATTTTTTAGAAGAGGAATACTCAGATTCTATAAAGCACGCTTAACCCTACTTCACTACCCTAAGTCGGTGACAGCTTTTGAGAACAAAGTAGTTTTCCATTTTGGTCAATTGAATATACATATGTAACGGAAAAATAATTTATAATCGAAATCAAATTCTATTTCTCATCTAACATTTATTTTCCATCGTACATATTCGGGTCTTAAATTAAGCACACAGCTAATAATTTCTTATAAAATATAATCCAAACATAAGATTGCAATCCCAGCTCATTTTTTTATGGTCTAACTCTCTAATCAAAACCTTCAATAAAAGATGATGATTTAACAGTTTTGTAAATAAACAAAAAATCCAATCAAAAATCGGGGCAGTTGGTCTTGGTTTGTTTTCCTGCGAAGAGGTGTTTGATGGCTGTCTGAATAAAAAAACTGTTTTTTCTGAAAAGTTCTCAATGTTTACTTCGAATACATACCTTAAAATCCGGCGTATAACGCACACCACAGCATAACGCCCACCTGTTTTCATTTTTAGGTTTTTAGGATCATCGTATAACGCGCACCCCTTATTTTTATGAAGAAACCTGACGTGTACGTATGCAGTGCTATTATGTTTTGAAGTTATTTATTCGAGGTATTATTTCAAGCGTTAAAAAAATAGTATACTTCTATAACTTCAACTCTTTAACTTTATAATAGGAATGCCATTTCTTTTAAATAAACGGTATTTCGAAGATACAAAATTCTAATTTTTTTTCATGCTCCTCCTTTTTTTTATTTTAAAACTACCATTTTTTTATACCCAGCGTATAACATGCGCTCGCAAATTTCGATATTTTTGTGTGTCTTAAAAAAGCGCGCTATATGCTGGATTTTACGATAAACATTGCGGAGTTGCATATATTCAGATAGAGAATCTACTTCTCTATTTTGCAAACTATTTTTTTAGATTATATTTTCCTACTTTTGAATTGTAACACTGAAAATCACCTCATTGTATTATAAATGGTAACATTTTTTTTCCAAAAACTGTATAGAATGTTTTGAAAGATATTTGCCATTCATTTAAGGAAAATGGAGTATTTTTTTTTACATATCTGTTACCACCAATTTTATTTTGTTAAATAAATTTTCTTTATAGTGTACATACATCATCAAATCACATGAAACATTCTTGTTCCTTTTTCCTAAGTGTTTATTTTTTACAGACGGATCTGAAGCAACTCATGTTTTGCTGCTGCTCCATACGCCCACGCTCCATGGGTCGACGACTGAAGAACAGTGACCACAGCTCCTTTCGCACAACTACTCTCGTCCTGTCTTCGTGCTCCGTGAAGCAAACCGGAGGCATCCCTCTCAGAAGTCTGCATGTTGACATGTTCCCCACAAAATAATCTCCCCATGAATGTATTCTTCTATTCCTTTACATGTTGTAACCATTGATGTATGAGAAATCGCAATAAAATTTAATTTTATTGCAGCCCTTGACTTATAAGATTTTATTGTGTTGACCGTTTCAAATTTGTTCCACTGCATAAATTACATACACAGACGTAACGAAATATTACAAGTATATTGCAACTGCGAAGCCCAGTGGCTGAGTGGTAGTGTATCACGTTTCTAAACCACAGGTCTGAGGTTCAAACCCTGGACTATGCAAGGTCGACTCAGCCTTTCATCCCTTCTGTGGATCGATGAATGAGTACAAAGCTTGCTTGTAAACTTAACACTTGGGGTTTCATGTCAGACTGAGACCACCTGATCTGAACAGGGTCCATGGTCACGTTTACTGAGAGGGTACAGTGGGTCTTCGCCCTCATGGGCTTTTGCTTGACTGAGTTAAGTATATTGAAACTGCAGTTTTAACTAAGACAGTCACACTAAAGTCGTTAATAAGTGTCTATAAATCTTAGCACGAATGATAATTTAAAACCATGGTTCCTAGAATATAAATATGACTTATGTAAATTGTCTTGATAGATAGGTAAATTGCAACCTTGGATTAAAAAGTAACTTGACTTTTTCGAAATCCAGTCAGTTATTAATGTAAATAAATTTGTGCTCAGCGTGTATATTAAATTGCTGAACTATGAAGTAATTAAATACCACTGTAAAGAAGTATAATAATTAATACGTTAATGAGATTTTTATTGTGTGCGTTGATATTTTTCCTTTTTTTGGGTTTAACAATATATAATACAAAAAAAGTGATTTCGATCTTTCTCTTATTGAAAGAGATAAAACTTTATGCTAAAACATTATAGCTTTTAGGAGCTTCAAAAAATAATAAACATTTGTTAATTCATAACAGGAAACATGTTTTTCATTATGATGCTCAGAATCGATTATTTTCAAAATGTATTTTTTCTACTTACTGGGAACTAAGCATTTGCAGACACGACAGGTCCTCAAATGTAAGAGCCATTTCATTATGACACCATCTAGCGGTGGCTCTCAATACCAAATTTTTTAACGCTTGAATTCATTTTAATTCAAGCTCTAGTCGGATGCTGAATATTGCCGTGATTTAATTCTGCCGAGAGTACCAGATCCACAAATTGATACTCAAGGGATATTTTACATATTGCACGATCATATGACATGCATGAATTCGATTTTTTACTCCAGAAAATATATCATCTCCAGCCGCGATGAAACCCACAACCTTGGGCTTAAGAAGTGGGGACGCTACATCTAAGCCATCGAGTCGGCAATATATTCATAAAAAGAAAAATAGGATTTGAACATGTGTTATTTTAAGGTATCCGACTACGTTCAGAACAGTGATTTTTAAAAAAGCGCATAAATGGATAATTTTCATGATATTTACTGTCACTTAGATTAGAATACATGTATAAAATGGTTTTAAGGACATTTTGACAAAAAAAATTACTTAAATACAATATTTCGACAAAACATTGCGACATGGCCGTCCTCCGATGACCATATCGTGGGGTTTCAGCGTAAGTTAGAGGTGTGGGATTCTCGAAATGATGAGAAATTTTAGAATTCTTAATATGACTTTTATTAAGAATTTAACTTAGATTACTTAGATATCGAACAAACTTATATTAAGGGAGAATAAACCAAAACACGTAGTCTTAATTAACACAGATCGCGCAATTAGATCACGTAGCAATATAATTATATTATATCCGCCTAATCTCAATCTCAATAATATATTCGCGTTCAGAATATAATCTTCCTACCTTGGTTGAATACTCAACGTCCAATCTACTTCAAATATTTCTCCTAAGGGTCGTACAATGGTATGTACCTTGGCTATAATGGCGAGCTTTGCGGGATTCTAGATAAGCCGTCAATTAACACTTCTATCTTCTCTGAACTGAACTTTCTCTAAATTGCCATTCAGCTCACTAAAACTTCTGTCCTTTTAAAGGTTATCTTATTTGCATCTATGTTTCGTTTCCCTTCTTGGATTTGAGTTGGAAAAGATTTTCCATTAATCGTGGCCGTCAGAGAACACAGAGGTTATGTTAGAGGAAGGGCGCGTGAGATGTCACAACATTAACTTATAATAATCTTTATTCAAAATGTTCTCCTTTTGTGAAAAATACTTCTATTATAATAATATTTTGCCTGTATATAGCTCAGACCTCTGTACAGAGGCTCAACTATGATTTTTGAAAACTTCACATTATTTTCAGAGTTACAACCCATTGAAATAATTATCGGCTTTTTTTTCTTAAAATTTCTCCCCTCTGTTGTCGTATAAGTCATGGATAAATCCACTTCTAAGTCATATATTTCACAAATTCTAGTTGAGCCTCTGTACAGAAGTCTGAGCTATATACAGGCAAAGTATTATTATAACAGAAGCATTTTTCACAAAAGGAGAATATTTTGAAAATGGTTATTCTATGTTCATCTTTTGTTAAAATATTGTACTTAAATAATTTTTTATTGTAATACTATTCTTAAAACAATTTTATATACATTTTCTAATCTAAGTGACACTAAATATCATAAATATTATCTATTTATACGTTTTTGCAAAATCACGATTCTGAACGCGTGCGTAGTCGGATGCCTTAAAAAGAAAATATTTATTTATCAGGACATAGTAATCATTAGCGTACTTTTTATTTTTATCACGTTATTTTTAAGGCGAATAATAGAGATTCCGTTAATCCATTAATTTAAATATCAGACACGTTTTCTTATCTCTGGATTATAAAAAAGAAGAAGAAAATGTTGATACTTTCTCTTTAAAAAGAATGAAATCTGAAGAAATTTACTCTGAAATTGAGCATTAAATAATGATATTATAATTATTGTTTTAAAATGTGAAGTATTGGAAGGAGTTGCTGTTATGTGTCATAACTAACGACAAATATAAAAAGAAATTTAAGACGCCAGAGATTCTTCGACTTCAAAAAAGGCTATTACACGCATTGTTCTCCAAAATAGGCAATCATCACTCTATTTTTTCTATCCAATCACGGAAGGTTATATACAGATTAATGTTGTTTAAGGTATCCGACTACCCTAAAATCATGGTTTTTTTTCAAAAATTGACAAATTTTTCTTATGATTTTATTTTATAGGCCATCTTATATTAGCTTAATAAAAACACCAAGTTTTTTTTTTATTTTCCATTCTCTAGAACAAAAACTACAGGTATTTTAGTAAATGCGGATGCCATAACGTTTTTTACACAAGATGGCAAAATTTAAAATGCGTTTTACTCAAAATGTGTTTTTTTCGAAAAGCTCAAACGAGGATGGCGATTGCTCAAAAAGTTTTGAAAATAATTTGATGTGAAATTTTTTGTGTATGTTCTGTATAACAGTGGAAGTGTTTTGACCCTCAGATTTATCAATTACTGTTTTATTACAAAATTTACAGTCCTTTATGTGAATATAATTACTGTTTTTTTTTTTTTTATCAAATTTAATCATTAATATAGTGCTCTAGTTTTTGTAAAAGTTAAGTGCCAGATCCCCAAGATCCCGCTCAGCAGAATCAACCCATCTGGTGTGTAGAAAAAAAGAGGGAGGGGGGAAGGTGTCACTCACTTCAATTTAAAAAAAATATCACTAATTTAGAAGGGTTGGAACCGTCATATCGAAAAAGAGAGGTGTCTTAGCCATCTAATGCAGTTAGCCTTTATAATTTTGACAATACCTGCTTCTTTAAATCAGCTGTAAATTTCATAATTATGTTTCATAATGGACATCCCATTACTTAACAATATTTTTGTCGCAGTATTTTTCTCTCAAAAATAAGCAGCTTATATTTTCAGATTTATTTAATGGCCAGTACTCTCTACCATACAAAACCTTTGGTCTAATTAAAGTTTTGTATAAGCTGAGTTTTAGTTGGACACACACACGTTGATAAATTTGGGCTTAATTGGTTTAATAGTCCCGAGGTATTTAATCTGCTGCATGCATTCAAAAGTAAAATTATTAATTTTTAAAGGGATATGCTCTGTACCGATAAAATAAACTAATGACTTTCATAACAATAAAAACGTTTCGTAAGTAGATACACAACTATATATATGCGCTTGTATTGTATATATATATATATATTGAAACTTAAGTGGTGCAAGATTTGTTGTGTCTAGTGGACAATTGAATTGTAACAACGAAAAGATAGGGCGTGGCCATTGAAAGTGATTACTGTAGTATGTGGCGAGTGGATGATATTATTGTGGTATTGTGACCCAGCAGGCTTGAAAGTTAATCCAGTTTATTGCACATCTTGAAACACATAGACTTATTGCAAATATAAAGAATGGACGACACTACTGAGAACAAAGAACAAACACACAACGCAATGCAGCGGAATACACGATTAAAGACACAGAAGGAAGAGGGAAGAACCGTAATTTCCAATGATCTCAATATTTATACCCAGCGGGATATCACATGATTTTGGAGGGTAGATGGATGTAGTTCAAAATACTCCCGTTAAGCGGATAACTAATTAAAATAATTAAATGGTGGTCCTGAAGGACTGGGCCATGAATAAATCAAGAGCTATTAAAGATTAAATTACTGGGAATTATTACATATGTATGTATATATATATATATCTACACATATAGATAGATAGTATAATAAAATAAAATAATAAGTGAGATACTTGTATTACCTACAATGCCATAACAGAAAGAATTTGGATTCTAAGAAGCATAACAATATATAAATATATATACATATGAGACACATAGGAGGCGTGGCGAGTGTTACGGAATTTCTTTATCTGGATCACTATTTTGATTGTTGATGTTATCTGAATGTTATGGATGAAGCAGTTTTGGGTAGTTAGTTAATCCCGTTTATTATACATGTAGACACACACAAACATACACACCTTAACCACAACACTTAACATGGAAAGTGCACAGGATAAAAAGACAGACCCAGGTTATATTACGAATATGACAAAAGAGAGAAATTTTCCATTTTGGGGTATGATATCACGCTGCAACAGAAAGTCTTGGAATCAGCGTGACTTCTGTGGACGGAGAATATGATTGGTGGAGAGACAGATTCTATTGCAATCTTACTTTAAAAACGTAAGATGTTAATTTTCAAGACATGGGTGCAATGGTTCCCGCCAGGTGGATAGCTAATAATTACTTACACACGAGTCCTGAAGGCCAGGAATATTACAGATTGCAACGTTGCTTAGAGAAATTAAAAGGATCTTTTACATTTATACACACACGCACACACACACACACACACACATATATATATATATATATATATATATATTAAAACATACATATACGTATATATTATATATATATATGCACATATGTATATACATAATTCACAAACTAAAACTTTTTATTTTTACTACTAAAAACCATAATTACATGCTCCTCAAAAATAACAGAATAACGCTAGTTCAACGTTCTTTCTTATATTAAATTTTATTAAATGAAAGCATAAAATGCTAATATGAAAGATTTATTATTTCATTTAATTTAATTCTTTACTAATGTCAAATCATACTAAGCGAAAAAACACTCTCAAGTAATTCCTGATTTTTGAATCATTGTGAAATGTTCGGCATTTGAAAGGTTTCTATGTAGTGAATTTTTTAAATGAAATGATAAAAGTCCCTTGGATATATTTATCAGTCATCTATCTATAGTAATTTTGTTTATTTCTTTGTAGATTAATATTCGACTTATTTTAATAATTTTGAAGTAAAGAATTGGGATGAATAATTTTTTGTGTCACTCTACAATTATATTTTTATTCAATTTATTTTTACAGGCAGCTACAGATAATCAGTGCATTTTGCTGCATGGGGTTGTCACGTTTATATATATATATATACATAGTTATTTACTTCTATAATAATTTTCTTATGAGTTAAAAACTCTAGGGAAATGTTTTCAAATTCAAAATTCTTAAATAAAAATCATATTTCAGCAATTTGAAAATCATAAATTTTGAAATCTATACGTTGTATCTTTCTTCAAAGCGATAATAAATTTCATAAATTATTCTTTGAACTCTATATAATCTCCTGTTTATTTCTTCTAGCAATACTAAAGATATTTTATCATCTCTGCTTTAAAGTGAGGGACGATACAAATTTGTATGAAAAGCAATTTATCTTAAGCATTATATTTATACTTTGCTTTTTGGATTTAAAACTTAAACATCTATTGATCGTAATTTTGATATAATAAATGACATTTAAATTAATCGAAACCGAGATGAAAAAAAAAAGAAAAAAAATATTAATAGAATATTATAATAGAAATTATTTCAAAATAAGTAACGAATTTAAGGTAAAAATAATGTCATTTCTTATTGTGTTTCAATGTTAAATAATTTTCATGAAAATGGAATGTAAAATATATACTAAGCCAATTCATCCTAGATGCACTACTAGCTTCCTATAATGCAAAATTATACCGAAAGCATTCAAATCACGTGAAAGTTCTACCGTGAATATCAGGAAAGAATATGCAAGTTATTATTCATTTCAGGTCAAACGTACATCATGTGCAAGTGTAGTGCCTTCAAAAACGCAATAAAATGGAAGAGCGCAATGCCATGTTAAGTTCTAAAATTTCTTTTTCATAAGATTATTTTACATGAGTAGCTTTCGTGTGTTTTGAAAAAGAATACGAGCATTATTTGAGCACGTTTCTAACTTCCACCATGGAAAAATTGCTGCTTGTAAAGAATGCAAATTATCCTTCCATGAAATCAATGATCGTATTGAACTCAACCAAGCAATAGTGATGTAGATTTGTAATCGATGGGTGTAGGAAGGAACAACTGACCGTCATCATCGATTGCGCTAGCCTTGTCGCACCACTATGTGACGATAGGCGTATTGTGCTCAAGGTACCGTTAGATCTCTCCACCACAATAAAAACCATTTCACAATAACTAGCTTCCTACAAACACTGTCTCTGAATCCTTCTCTGAACATACTTTTAGATGTATCATCAAATTTGGTGTCGAGTTCGATCACCATCCCCAGTCACAATCAGATCAACTTTATAAAGTAGCATGGACTGTCATTCCAAACTAGACATCTAAAGTAGGGATGGCGATCTGAGATCTATTAATCGTAAAGTCGATTTCTCTGGCTAAAAAAATAGATATTTTAAATCGATATGTTGCCCTGAATCGATTCAGTGAATCGATATTTAATCCTAGAAAATCGACATTCGATTTTTTCTGTTTGGTAAAAACCATAAAATTGGTAAATCTGAAGGATTTACGACATATTTGGTAAAAACGAAGAATTTAAACTCTATTTATCGCAGGAAATTGTGCATGTGAAGTAAGACCCTATTCTTTAATGGCAAGAACAAAACACTCTATTTATCATCACGTTCACTCAATAGTCATGATGTATATGAGTTTCGTGGGATCATCTGTTCCTTGTGAGCGCCTTTTTTCAATTGCCGGCAACATCACAAGTAATGAGTGGAACCGTTTGGATCCCAGTAGACTTGACAGATTGTTGTTTTTAAAAAGCTTATATATTACGCATTGTGAGAACTATAAGTTTTATTATCAATTCTCTAAACTTTTTAATGTAACAAATACATTTATAGAAAATAAATGCCTTCTTTTATATCTGATACTTTGATTTGGTAATAAAAAAAATTGCAATTGTCGAATTCCCTGAACTAAAAAATTCCCTTATTTTACAGATAAAATATCGTTTATTATGGTATCTTTCTTGTTTTTCACAAAATGGATTTATATTTACATTGTAAATGCAGACTTGAAAGAAAATCGATTTGCTAGAAATCGATCATTTGGACCTCGATTTTTTTGTGAATCGATTCATCAGATTACGATTCGAATTGATTTAAAAATCGATTTTTTTCCGAAAGAATCACCATCCCTTATCTAAAGCTTCTAAGATTCAAAAGGGAAGAATGCCATGGTGCTTACTGTCAGACATTATTTTAATATTTTATTGCCTTTTCTGCTTTCATCGCCTTCCTCTCCTCACAGAAGGAATTTTATCTTTGTCTCGTAGATTACTTTAATATATTTAATCAGTTAAGCTTTGATGTCTTTCAAAATTTTTGATGTTGCATTTTGGATAGTTAGTAGTGCATATGCTTAAAATTGTCTATCCATTTTTTCCCCGTACAATACGGTTTGTATGCAACTTTTTAAAAACACTTTGTTGTAAAATAAGCTAAACATTTTAAATAATTTTCATGAAACAAAAAGAGTTCAATATATTTCAGAAAATCAGTTTTATAAAATGATGTATATAATTCATCTTTAAATTCTTAATTTAAATTTCTACAATTGCTATTCTGCACCACAGGTCATAATTGGGCACATTTGTTTTGAATATTTTTTTTATTGCTTTTTTAATTATTCTGATAAATTTTACCTTCTTTTAAAGGAAACATTAGTTTTATTAAGAGTGAGTCCATAGTTAAAACGTCATTGAGAATGAAGGTGCATTATTTTTAAAAAAAAGCAAGGATTAAATTCATTTTAATAGCCTCTAAATTAGATTACAAAACTATATTTCTACATTTTAATTTAAATGTTATTAATCGCAATCGTTGAAGTTTTCCTTTTCTACATTTTTTTTTTTCGTTTTTAAAATAGAGAGAAATAATAATAATAAAAAAATAAACTTAATTTATATTTTGATATAGGAAGTCTTCATTTGACTACATATAATTATTATGTATTTTTTACAAAAATAGTTATAACAATCATGCAATTAATTGTATTAATTAAAAACTATTAAAATATCTAGTGAAACAATCTAAATATTATTGATGTTAAATACATAAGCAAATTAAAGTTTAAATAAAAGCTCTGATACATAAAAATATTCAAATATTTTCTTTTTGCTCCCCAACTCAATTTTATATTTAAAATAACTAAGGGGAATGTAAATATCTGTCCGCTTATTGGCAGACCAAACCCCATTTCACAAATTATACAGGGTGTTTCAAAAGTCACGCACGTCCACATGGTAATCCTTGTTGTTTAAAAACCAAAAAGTGTGGATAAGATTTCTGTCACCAGACGGCAGCAGGAGCCCCATGATAAGAAGTTTTGAACGTAGCAGGCATTAGTTTCATAAAACTTGTCAGTTATAGTCATTTGAGCACCACAGTAGGTGCCTGAATTTTTTCCAAGATCAAATAATATCCATCATGGAGTTTTATTTCGCTATAAAATCTCATTGGCATGTGAAAAATGCATTTCAGCAGAAATATCCAGGTGAAACAGTACCAAATGCATTAACTATAATACTTTTAGTGCAACGGATTCGTGACACAGGAGCGGTTGCAGACAGGAAGCGATCGGGTTGAGCGTCCACAGTGAAATCGAAAGTGATAGATGAGAAGACCGCTGTACAAAGGAATCCTTTGAAAAGACCGTCCGTCTTCATAAACATTCATACCCTTGCTGAAAGTTATGAAAGGTACGCTTGGTTTCAGCAAGACGACGCAACGTGTCACACATCATGGGACAGTATAGATATTTTAACTGAATTTTACGATGATTCTGTCATTTCAAAAGGACTTTGGCTGCCTCGTTTACCGGACTTGTCAATTCAGGATTTTTTTCTGTGGGAATATCTGAAAAATGTCACTTTCAGAAATAATCCCCATACGTTTAATGAGCTTAAGAGTAACATCCTTCATAAAATATCGGACATTAATTCTCACACACTTCGTAAAATGTCAATTATTCTCGTAAAAAGAGTTCGATTGTGTGTCCAAGAAAACGGACATCATTTTAAGCATTTACTGTTATTTTACCATGTTTGACACCTGACAATAAGGATAACCGTTCTACCTTTGTTTGTCCTTTATTCTATTTGTTAACATAATTCATCCGTCTTTAAAACTCAACCACAAATGTTGATGTGGGTGTCTTTTGAAACACCCGGTACAATTGCAACTGTTCATACATTTTGCTCAAGTTGTAAAACGATAATTCACATGTAGTATGTAGATTTATTTTTTCTATATATTGTAAGCAGGGGGGAAAAAAGTAATAAATTTCAAGTCATCCTCTCCGTATTTTAATTTTTGCTGCAATTTAGTGCATCTTCAAAAACAATGTTCCTAATTACCTTTACCTATAAATTGCACTGAATTTTTATTTCCTCTTTGTTTCTGCACATTAAAAGAGCTATATACAATTGCCCATAAATAACTATTGTTTCCTTCGATGTTACACATAAACCGACTTATTCAAAATCCTACCCCTGTGATTTATTAATGGTCATGGCCAATTTCAATGATCTTGCTGGGAGTTGCTTACTTTTCAGTATGAATGTTATATCCAAGTCCTCTCGAGTGTTCAGTGTGATCATTGGTATACACACAATGTCGCCTTATGTGTAACCATAATATTGAACAGGACTTATGCCATTGTATTATTGTTCTCGTGTGTGAGATTAATCATTGCATTTATTAATTATCTCTTTTTATATAGAGAGAATATTTTATTCGTTTACATTACGAGTAACATCTTCACCGCATGTCTATGTTTTACTTTTTTTAGTAGTTTTCGTTAGATTTCCAATTTTTATTTCATTAGTATTCCCTGGCCATTGGAATATAGAAATTTATCCTTGTTTAAAAAATCTTCAGGCGTAACGTGATCCTTAGATATTTTTCATCAAATGGTTGATTTGATTCATCTAATTCGAATATAGTGCATTATTTCAAAGTATTTCGGGATGTGGATAAAGAAAATAATCTGAATGTCTGAAAATAAAATTAATATTTTGTGTATTTGTTGATAATTGTGTCAGGCATTTCCTTCACACTACTTCGGTATCCACCCTGGTACTCCTTGACTTACACATAATGTTGTGTTTTCTTACCAACTATGACTAATCACTCGTTCTACGCATGCGCATAAAACAGAATGCTTGTTTTGATTTTGTAGAAATAGGAAAGATGATTTCGAGTTAGCTGTACTAATTTAGGCTTAATTAAATGCACTTGAGATTTTTATATGTTCTTTGTGTTCGTATAACTGCAGTGTTACGTAAAATTAAAACATTAAACTGGATATACACACTTCTCTGCTTTTTTATGAAAACTGTTTTTTGAAACACAATGAAGATTACAAAAATATTTTGCTTTTCCGTATCTCGACTGTGTTTTAAAAATAAAGAGAGAAACAGATAATTAATAATTTTCCCTGAGCTATATTACTAGAGTTTATTGAACCTTTTTGATTTCATAAATATTTTGATTTATATTTTTGAGACACATACTTTAGAATGAAAATTGTTTTTTGAATGCATTATTTTTTTAGTCTCAATTGAAAGGTAATACGAGGTGCATCCACAAAGTAAGTTTCCCTATTTTTTTGAAAAAAAAAGAACTCACACTTTCAGGAACACATTTATTAGCAATAAGTAGAGCTATGTTTCAGCTATTTTTCAACATAGTCACCACCAGAACTGAGACATTTGTCGAATCGGGGGATCAACTTTTGTATCACTCTGTGGTACAAAAATGTGGTACTCTGCCGCCTGTGAATGGAACCAGCGTGTGACAGACGTCTTCAATTTTTTTAATTTTTTTGAACAGCAGGTGCTTAGTGAAATCTCGTGCAACAAGGATCACGATATCTACGGAACTTGGCTGCTCAGCTCCATAATCGTGAAGCGACGGTTCTCCATCAAGCGCTGCCTCACAAGCTCAACATTGATGAGGGACGGTCGCCTACTGCGCTCTTCATCATGGACACTTTGATGACCCTCTGAAAACTGCCTACATCAGCGATGTACCATCTGCTTACTCATGATGTTCAGCCCATAGACCTGACAAAGCTGACGATGAATTTCAATAGGCGCAATGCTTCATGCATTCAAGAACTTTATCACCGATCAAACCTCGCACGCGGTGGGAGAAGGAATAAGATTTTCCATTTCGGACCAATGCTATCGTGCTAGTGGCACGAGGCGGGACCTGTCCGGCTGGCATATGATTGATACGTCATAGATCTGTTACGCATGCACAATTGACACAGCTAATTACGTTCACTTTAAAGGGGAAAACATCGGGAAACTTACTTTCTGCATGTGCCTCGTATTTCCTTTTTTCTTCTAGTTTTTGTACCAATAATTAAGAAAATAATAGTGAGACATGTCACCTAACATACATTTAGTTTATTTCTAACGATAGAAAAGTCATCTTATACATTTAATAATTCGTAATACTCTCTAATGTAATTTAATTTTGTAAACTTATAAATGCTTTTTAAATGTAAAAAAACACCATTGTTTAAGTATACAATCCATAGGCTTTTTAATGTATACGATAATTACAAAGCTATACTTATTCCTTTTTATTAATTTAATAAAATTTTCTAGACTAATTTTATAATAGAATAAATCACACACACAAGCATGGTTATGAAACGAAATTTTAAGAGTTACATAATTTTTATTTTAGTATTTATACACTAAATAAACTAATTGCATAATATACATAGTAGTTAAATGCAATGAAAAAAAGATATTTTAGTGGATTTTTCTTTTAAATCGATATATGAGAGTCGGATAATATGGAATAACATTTATACATTTCTAAAAATATCTTTATTGGATTTGATTAAAAAAAATCTCCCAAATCATCATGGACATGGATTGTAGGAATTATCATTTGTCAAAAAAGTATTTAACTTGTTATAAAAAAGTTACTTGGAAAAAATGATAAATGGAGGTATTATGGAGTAGTTGGGGAAAAATGGAATAGGTGGTTTAAAGAAGTGGAAAACTAGTTAAGACTTCATAAAATGTAGTTATTTTTAACTATAAAAGCAATATATTTAAGAATATATGAAAGTCATTTCTGTTTCAAAGTTATTAACAAAAGCCCCAGTCCAGCACAGTGAACGTGAGCCTACAGAAAACAACTGAAGCATTAAACCCAAACTTTCCTTCGTTAATTTTCGAAAAATTTTACGTTACAGAAGATACCTTCAGCGTCTTTGTTCCCTGATACTTTTATTGACTGAATGGAGTCTACAACAAATGGTACATTAGAGGGGAATATGTCAATGTATCTGGTATTCCACAATACCCAACACACCGCCTAGGAAATTGAACCTTTAAATTGAAATACCTATCATTGTCAGCGCAAAAGAGGCCACAGTATTACTAACTGCAACTCTTTTAGTGTATATTATGTTAACTTTAATGTTCAATGTACCTGAATACTAGAGTAGGTTCAAATATTTGAAAACTTACCAACAAAACTTTTTGAAAACACATTTTGTTTTGTAACGAGTGGTATGGAAACAAGTGATCAACTCTGTAAGGTTCGCCTGACTTCAAAAAATATATAGGCGGTGCTGCCATCGGAATTTAAGAAGAATAGAACTTTACAAATTGGAGGAAGCGATCGCTAGGATGGGAACAAAAATTGTGTGAAACTAATGTTAATGTATACTGTTAGTTGTTTTTAAATTTTGTACGATGTGTCGCTGTAAAATGAACAGTAAAAATTATCCACTAAAAGATTGCACTGACTTTATTTGCCTGGTAAAGTAAGGAAGTCTCATTTGACATCAAAGAACCAACAGCCAGAATAGTACTAACTCTCACTGCAATGTATAATGAAAGTCTTTCTTCAGTATTTTAAGGCTTTCTCACACATTCTCACAGAACCAAATCTTCTGCATTTCATATTTCCCGACTCTCATCTATATTTTCTTCTGCAATACACAAAATTTTTCGCTATAAGCATCAAATTAAAATACTTTTTATTACTTTCTCTCCTTCGAATAATTTTATTATATAACAGCATCATGGAACTGTCTAATTTGCTCCCTTTTAAGTATTTTTAAAGTAAAAACATTTCCACTGGTATTTTTCTCTTTTTTGCTCTTTCAAGAGTTTTATCGACTTAAAGAATCGATTGGTGTTTTATCTTTAAAGTGTAAGAAACGAAAAACCTAGAAAAACGCACTAATACCCAGAGATTTTAATAAAAGGATTATTCATCCATCAATTAAGCTTTGAAATTCGCTTTAAAATTACATCACTCGAAAAAATAATATAAAACTACATTCTAAAGTTCCAAAACTTTATCCGTAAAAGTGATTTGTAAACCAATCCATCACAGAAACATCACATTTTTCGTGATTTATTGCATATAACATTTACTTTATGGTTGAACTCGTGGCGCGCAACAATGTCTGGTAAATTATATGGTCCTTTTATACTACAGCAATTTTACTAAGATAACAAAAATAAAGATTTTTGTTAATTAGAATACTACAACTATTTTCTCATTAGCATTCTGGCATTATGCACTGTTGAGCAAAATTTAACAAGTAGCCATTCGCTTGACACTTTATGCAAAGGATCTAATTAAATGTTTAACTATATATTATACTAAAATGAGTTTGAGTAATAAATATCAGTTATTACATCAGCACTGATCTATTAAAAACCTTCGATTGATATTAAGAGTAATTTTATTCAATATGTTGTAGATATTAAAATATTTTCTGTATGTTAAAATGCAATACCCAGAAGCATATTTATGTAAAATATTGATTTTGGGAATTTTATATTTCGCTCATAGATAAAGAAACAGAATAAAACCTTACAGTACACATGGAGAAAAATATATTGTTACGAAAAGTTTGGATTTTATTATCTTCCCAGACAAACTTATTTTGACTGAAAATCTGAATGGTGGTGTATAAGTGAAGGTGACCTTGGCAATAGAGTTTAAGAAATATTTGATCGTTACATTTTTCGAAATCTCCAAATTAGGAGACATAAATAGTCACTGAGATATTTCTGGAGGAGTTTAATTTTAGAAGAATTATAGTTCAAATAGTTTCTAGAGAAGCTGGAAGTCCTATATAAAAATTCCTTCTGTGAAGTGAATGTAAATGTTTGTAACGGCTATGTTTCACCTGCCTCAAGTCATATGATATTGTATGAAACTATTCTGTTTCAGACCATGTGAACTTTGATGTAATTAAGGATTTATACGTGTGTGTTGTTTGTTTTTGTTAGAAAGACATACAGATGTATGTATGCACAGTAAATCTCTTAAATTTTTTCTCGGAGGATTGTAATTCATAACGGTTTTGAGTCCTCCAAGACTTCGTATGATAATTAATTTTACGTTGCCCAACTAATGAGAACTAACCACGACTTTATCTCTCAAAAAACTGAAAGTTTCGCGTTTTAGCGTTTTTAAATCAGAATGGTGCAACATTGCATCACCAGGGATTTCGGACCAATCAGAAAAGCCTTTACTGAAAATCATATTTTAATACCTTCCGTTTGACAATGACTGCAAACAGACAAATTTTTCGGAGCAGAATAGGCTTTTGTCCTTTGTATAGGCCGTGCGCTTGATTTTTTTTTTCATGTCGTCACTTTTTGTTTGAGATGGTCAGTAAATATGATTTTATAGTAGCAATTTGCTTCCTAATCAATCCATTTAGCTACTAGAGAAATGAAATTAATTTATCCCATCCCAAAATGTCATTTTATAAGTTGAAAATTCCTTAGGTCAAGTCCAATTATTTCATATATATATTTATGTATGTGTATATGTGTAGTGGTTTGAATATTAACAGTGAAAATCAGTTGGTACATCACTAGTTCACAAAATTAAGAAAAAAAGATATATATGCATTATAATTTCTTGAAAAAAATAAAAACAAATGCTTTAATTAAACAATTCAAATTTTTAGTGTCATCATACACAAGCACGAAATTTCTTTTGTTTGAATGTCAGTTGGAATGAGCTAAACTCATGTAATGTCATTTAGTCGCATGATAACGACAATTACGTGCTTTCAGCCAATATGTTGATCATTTCATGTGACGTTATAATCCCACAATAAATTTAATCACATAATTCCTGCCAATTAGTTGATGTTCTTCGTTGTTACCAACATTCGCTTTTCGTGAAACTTTCTTTTAATAAGTACATATTTTTTGCGATAATAATGTGCCTGAGTACACAAAATGCACTCATATTAAAAGTACACATGTAGTATTTTTTTTAAACCTTGAAAAACTGTTTGTGAAGAATTTCAACACTTGAACCTTTTTACCCAGTTATCAAATTTAAATTTTATCTCGATTTTAGGAGTAAATTACATGCAAGTTTAATTCAATGGGGAACTTATGATGGCATCTATCATGTGACCGTCATGAATTTAGCCCATTTCTTAATCAATCATTTAATTGAATTCAACAAAAATTGAATCTTGCTGATATTGTACGAATTCATCGGATTCCACCATGAATAACTAAAATTTAATAAGCAGGAAAATAATGTATTTATCAATATTTTGATGAAGATAGACATATTTTTATCAAGCATTATTGGTTTTCAACCAAAACCCTTAGTACTCTTAACTCCTTAAACCTTTCGCAGGTAGTGGCTAATAGGTTGAGCCACAAAATAAAAAAAAAAAAAAATTCTCGAAGCGGACGGTGGATATTTAGTCTATCCATATGCGTTAATTGAAGATACAACATAAAAATCAATACAGATGGCAACCCCCCCCCCCTTTTTTTGCACTTTATATCCTCTGATGGGTAGTAAGAAACAGATTTTCTCGGTATAAATCTACAAATTGTATTTTGATTACTATAAATAAAATTTCTGATCCATGAAAAAAATTTCGACATCTGTTAAGTATACTTTTTTCTCATCTGAATGAATTAAGCAAATTTGCAATTGAAAAAAAAGTTTTATTTGGTTTTTGGAAAGCTTTTATATGTCGCTAAAGGCTCTATCCACTGCCTACATAGAACAGAAAAATGACTGAAATATTCGCTCTTCCTCCACTTGAGAGAGAGCACTTAGAATCACGTGAGATTTTTTTTTTTTTGGGGGGGGGGAATATAAAAAAACTTTGTTTACAATATGTGGCACGAGATTCTTGGGTTGGAAAGTCTTTCATTATAGCATTTCTATGCGCACTACTGTGCCTTCAAGCAAATGGTTCTACTTGCTTTAAAAAGTGTGAAATGACTAACTTAAATCCTTAAAAATATTACTTTATTTCTAACTTTTTACACTAAAATTAAATAAAACATAAAATGTGGATATATACCAATTTCAATGTATATTTTAGTAAATATTTTATACTGTACAGTTTTATTATTATTTTATTACACTTGTACTTTGTATTTAATTCTTATTAAAATAGTTATTAGCATAAACACTAATTTTTCATAAAAAGTTTATCGTAGTATGATTTGTTATTTCTGTCCTGAAAATTAAGTTAAATGTCTTAAGTGCGCAGTGGCTATAACGTCTAGTTACCACTTAGGAACAAAACCCCTGATCAGATATTTTTTTGTGACAAAGCAATGTTTATAGAAGATGAGAACATTACATTTATCAATTATTATATAACAGAAAAGAGTGTATTTTAGCTTCGTGACCACGAAAGGGTTAAGGTATCCGACTACGTTCGGAACCATGATTTTAAAAAAGCGCATAAATGGATAATTTTCATGATATTTAGTGACACTTAGATTAGAATACATGTATAAAATTGTTTTAAGGACATTATGACAAAAATATTATTTAAATACAATATTTTAGCAAAAAATTAACTTAGAATTATCTTTTTGCAAAACGTTCTCTGTTTATAAAAATTGATTCTATAATAATAATATTGTGTGTGTGTGTGTGCGTGCGCCTGTCTAAAGTAAAGACTTCTCCAGAGGGTCTGAACTAGAAATTTTCAAAAATTCA
This sequence comes from Trichonephila inaurata madagascariensis, assembly GCA_019973955.1. Lineage (NCBI taxonomy): Eukaryota > Metazoa > Arthropoda > Arachnida > Araneae > Nephilidae > Trichonephila > Trichonephila inaurata. The sequence goes on from BMAV01010986.1 coordinate 72,171, forward strand.
CATTATTTTCAGAGTTATAACCAATTGAAATAATTATCAGTGTTTTTTCTTAAAATTTCTCCCCACTGTTTTAGTAAAATATGGATAAATCCACTTCTAAGTTATATATTTCAAAAATTCTAGTTCAGCCTCTGTACAGAGGTCTGAGCTATATACAGGCAATATATTCTTATAATAGAAGCATTTTTCATAAGAGGAGAATGTTTGGAAAATGGGTCATTCTATGTTCATTTTTTGTCAAAATATTGTACTTAAATAAATTTTTATTGTAATACTATTCTTAAAACAATTTTCTATACGTTTTCTAATCTAAGTGATACTAAATATCATAAATATTATCCATTTATACGCTTTTGAAAAATCGAGGTTAAGAACGCAGTCGGATACCTTAAGCGATCGATTTTTTTGCCCAAAATGTTTGGATAAAAGGCACATTTTTTATTGCATATTACTAAGCATAACACTTAATAGAATGAGAAAATTGAAGAATTTCATTTTATTTTTCAAATTTAAAATTTGTACAATATTTTTTATTTTGTAATTATGGGACTTAAAACACCCAAAATGTTTGCGTTCTAAAAGTAAATGCTCCATGCTATGAAGAATGTTTTTGACATATCTTCAAAAAAAAATCTCTCATACTAACAAAACAACTCATGGTCGTATCTCTTTTTCAAATGTTTGAGAGTTTTGTGTGTGTATGCATATATATATATACACACACACAATTTGAAGTATAGTATCATACAGTCTTACATTGCAATCGGGACAAAAATATGCACGCTTTATTTGGATTATCTTACCATTTTCATCTCTTCTCAAGGAACAAATTGCACATCGACTTGCCAATCCTTGTTCTGTATCAAATATTTTCAAGAATCTAGATTCCTACCTTCAAAGGAAAATTTCCAACTTCCACACAAAGAAAATTCAGGATGAGAATTTTAGTACCATGGACAAACTGCATCTCTTAAAAACACTAGCACACTAATAATCTCACTATAAAAACTAAAAATACGTGCAAATCATAGACAGAAAAAAAAAAGAAATATCAGTTCCCGTACAGCGTACAGGTACAGGTACACCAGTTAATATCAACTTTCGGTAGCCCGTACGGTGTACGGGGAAACCTGTAAAGGGATTAAAACCAATAAAAATTACTTTAAAAAACTGGGAGTTAAATATAAGTAATGAATTAAAAATAAATATGAAAATTAAAATTTTTAATAAGTAAAAAAATATGATTTTGTACATGATAAAAGGAGAATGAAAAACTTTATTTCGTTAAACTAAAAACATATGAATATATTTATATCCTAGGCTGCAAAGTTATGTTTCGAAATTTTTGTTGATATTAAATAGAAATAAGAAAATATCATGAAAATTTTTCACATTTTACAAATAAATAAATAAATAAAATTATCTAAACGAAAGTATCTACTTGGAAGCAAAAAAAATCATGGTATATTATTGCTCGGGGCACGGTTTCACTTAGCTAAGTGCGGTAACTGACGTGGGAGTAACTCAACAAATTGTCGGATGTCCCCTGAAGAAATATTTCACCATGCTGCAGCAATAGTCATCCATGATTGGGAAAGTGTTGCCAGGGCAGGAATTTATACACGAAGTGACCTTTCGATCATATCTCATATATGTCAGATCAGATTCATATGTAGCGATAGAAGGGGCAATATCAATCGCTGGGAAATTTAAACCAATTTCGAAGGATTTTACCATGGGGACGTATAATATTTATGCCTCTAGATATTTGTTTTTTATGCTTCTTTTCAGCATTTAAATTCTTTGCTAAAAAAGAAGTTTATTAGTTAATGCATTCCTCTTAACACGATTTCGGTTTTTGTTTTTTGCTGTAACGCTTGGTGTAAAATACAAAACCCCTTCATATATGAAAATAATGATAATGAATTATATAAAATGAATTTAAAAGCGTTTGTGTCTGTTTTTGAGAGTGTCAATTCATTTCATTTTGAGAGTTTAAAAGGGATTGGTTCACTTGAACAATTTCTGAGTGCTTCGTATGATGAGGAGAAGTTCATTGTTCAATGTTTAATAATTTTAAAATAATGAATACTCTTTGAATTATTTTTGAGACAATTTGTGCTTTACTTTTCACTGTAAGGACCTACTCAAGCTTTGAGATGTATCTAAACATCTGCGGCAATCTCTGCCAAAGGACCGACTTCATGTTGAGGAAACTAATGACTTCCTAACGGTAAGTAGTTTCGAGTTGTAAAGTACCCAATACAAGATAGTACCAATGATTAAGTTCAAGGGTAAGTCAATCTTTAACCTCCCTTTGGCCAAGTCGACAGAGAAGTTGTGACGTCTCTCGCGTTCTTCTTCTAACATAACTCCTACGTTCTTTGACGGCCACGATTAATGGCAAAACTTTTCCAACCCAATACCAAGAAGAGAAACAGGGCGAAAATGCAAATAAGATATACTTTAAAAGGATAGAGGATTTAGTGAGATAGGACGGCAATCTTAGAGATAACTTAGTGCGGAACAGTTCGGAACAAGTGTTAGACGACCTACTCGCAAGGAAGAAGGATACGCTTATCGTCGCTAAGAATAATAATTATAAGAAGGAGTAATAGTACTTGAATATACCTATCTACTAGTAGCAGAATAGGTGAGTCTTCAACCAAGATAGGAGGGTTACTCTATAAAAGGTAATATTTAGTATAGGAAATTAGATTAGGCAGATAATTAAATATAATTAAGATAAGTGATCTAGTTGTGCGATCTGACTTAAATATTCAGATTAATTTGTGTCTTATTCTCACTTAAAGTAAGTTGTTATTTAGAATTAAGTTATTTAAGTTATTCTTAATAAAAGTTGTGTTAAGAATCACAAAATGTCTCATCTTTTAGATAATCCCACACCTCTAGCTTACGCGGATCCAACAAGACATAGCTATCGCAGGATGGCTATGTCACAAAGTGACCGTCAATGTCCAGCTTCAAAGTAAACCGCTCTTAAGGTAATAAGGACGAATGACCGAATGGTAATCCTGCATGCATCCAAAAAAAATAATTATGCTTCACATGTCTATTTTGATGGCGTGACACATTTCACCTTTAAAGAGACACGAAAAGCAGAAACCCACACTCTCTCTCCAAGATATACTCCTAGACTCTCTAGACTATCTATTACACTGACTCTCAGACTAACTTCTGAATTTTCTTGTAAGCTATAGCATCTATAATGACCTCTCAAGGCTTCCTGATAACGAAAATTACCAGCGTCTTACGCAGTTTCGTGTCAGTAATCCGTCTTGTAACATACTACCCTCTCCCCGACATACCGGAGGGTTGGATAATATCCAAGAGCCCTTTAATCAGCATTGGCTGTTGAATTTATGTGGCCTATGATGAATCAAAAAGGAGTACGTGTTATGAATATACCGGGGGATTCATTAATAGTATACAATTTCAATGTACTGTAAATTAAGAGCAATGCTAGATTTTATATGTTACTTGTAACAAAATTGTATTGGATTATTTAGTTAGAGACATCTATAGATGTTCTATGTATAAACCCTTAATTACACTACATGCATTGAGCCGGTAATCTATTTCCAAATGCGTGTTAAGGTATCAGAATCAAGTTCATCGATAGAGGTTGTGATGCGCTGTTTCAGTTTTGTTAGATCAACAGGAAGGGAAAGGACAAACGCCATATCCTTTACTTATCCCCCCACCAAAAGTATCACAATGTGTTGAGTTAGGACTTCTGGGTGGTCATTGAGTATATAGCAGATTGTAATACTCATCTCGTCTAATCAATCGGAGAAGGAGGTGTTCATCGAAATAATCTGGTACATTGGCTGACCTGTGCACAGGTGATATCATCCAATCGGAGAATGAAGTTGTCAATGTGGTCCTGTAACTTGTATCAACCAAGGAGTTAACATATAAAAAAAAGTGCCTTCCGTGACATTCTGTTAAATTCAAGAACACAAAAAATCTTGTCATCTGCCAACACCGCCATTTTGACTAATTAGTCACATGGCAAGCATACTATTTTTTACGTCGCATCTGTTAGAGGCTGACACAAACTTTAAGAGTACATCTACCAAACGGTTTACTGAGGTGGTGCCTGTCTTTGATTGTTACTGTTTTACAACATCTGTAAAGAGTACACTTTTTTATCAATCACCCTGTATTCTTACAATCTGTCTTTTATGTTCATATATCTGTGTGAAACTGTCTAGCTAATTTATATTTACATTATCATGAAAACAGCAAAAGTAATTCGGAATGTTAGAATTTTCGTATATTGATGATATTATCCAATTCTTTAACCAAGACAATTTCAAACCAAGCACTAACTTTTATCATGGATACCCTAATTTTGTGCACTCAAACAGTCATAACTATGAAGCAAATTTTCTAGATATAGAAATACAAATAAAAGATTAAGTAATAATTACTAATATTTATGACAAAAGAAATGAATATAAATTCAATATTATAAAAGTGCCTCTTTGGGAAAGTAATATACATGTATCAAAATATTATAAAATATTATTATTAATTAAATACATGGGAAAAAATTTCTTTTTTCAAAAAATTCTGAAAAAATAAAACATTATAAAGATTTTTTATTAATTACTGTTTAATTAAAATATACCCAAACAATTGTAGTAATAGTTATTTGTGCAAAGAAATTCTAAATTGTGCGGATTAAATTCTTTTGTAAATTAACAGTTTGTTAACATTGATTTTATCGAGAATATTTTTTTCTCAAGTTAGATATAGTTACCAACATATTCAAATTATAATTAAAATTACTTATTCCTTTATTTTATATTTTTTTATTTTAACTTAAGTAATATTTCATAGAATAACACAAATATATTCCTAGTGTTTCGACAGTAACTGAAATATTTATCTTATTACACTACTATAAAATTATTTCACTACTAATAATTTCATACTTTTTGCTAAATTCTGCAATTCAGCCAACAATACTATGCTTTGAATTTGCATATGGATTCAGAATCAGTCAACCTGTTACTTGTAGGCGTGATTAGCGTGAGATTTAGCATGGGCTATGGTATTTGAATGCAATTTTACGTAAGTTACATTTTTCTTGAAATGGATTTGTAAATTCGATCCATTATTTGCGCAATAGAATTTCGCTCAATATTATAAACAAAATGGTGGAAGGTTGGTTAACCAAAACGCTTCTTAAACCTCACTTTTAAATAAATTATTATATGCATAAGAGCTGACCTAAGACAGCAAGGTTTATAATGCTGCAGCATGTATATATCCAAATTTTTTTTAATTCAAATATCTGAACTTAAAATTTTAATTCTTTAATTTTCCAATGATTTCTGTCTTTCTATTACAGTATTATTAAATATATATATATATATATTTATATATTTGTATATAATTTCATACGAAATTTATTGCCCTAAATCTATATACATATATATATATATATATATATATAATAATATAGTATAGGGATTTTATTTGTAATATTTAAATTTCGCCTGATATTATTCTTTCCTTTCCCTTTGGCTCAGTGGTTTAGGCAAATTACAGGTGAAGGTTGGCTAGCCCTAAAACTTGTTTAAACCTGCAATCTTGGTTTCTAAGGCAAGGAGTTTGTTATTGTACTACTGTGCCTAATGTTTTCTATCTTGACAAGTTATACTTAGGTTTTATAGCTATTTGTATATATTTATGGATTATATATATTTATATATGTTAGTATTGCAATTGTGTTCAACGTATTATTCGTTTTTCTCTTCTACAAACTATCACAACGATTGGGGAAAGAATATTCACATAATATGTTTACAATTATTTCTTTCATATATGATAAGAAATTTTTCAAACTTTAGATTGTAACTTCAAAATTAGTTAAACTTGATTATTTAAGTTTTTAGTGAAAAAGGATGAAAAAAGAATGAATAACTTTTGATTTGCTGAAAGAATGCATGATTCTTTAAGGAACATCTTTATGTGTTACTGATAATTTAAATCAGATGCAAGTATTAAACTCGCTTATATACCAAAGTCTTCAATGTAGTATTTATTTCGAAAGCTTTCCTTTAATAAATGCTATATCCTTTAAAAAATGTAAGAATAAAAAGGAAAGAGAATCCTTTCACTAACTTTCCTAAAATGTAAAGAAGTTCCATTATCCTGGTACTTGGAACAAAAATGGCTAACGCGGGAAAAGACAGTTATCTTTTCAAGGAACAAACTACATTTCGGATATCCTTTCCCAGTAAAAGATGCAAATTCAATAATCTTAATTTAATTTTGAAACTTAACATATAGGCACTTGGAAACAAGAGTTAATTAAATATATATATTTTGCTTCCTGTAAAAAAATCACTTAAATATTCTGATCAGAAAACATGAATGGCATAGACAACTTACAAGCAACGCTTTATTAGCCTGTGAATTTTAAAAAAGGAAATACTTTGAAACGATGAAGATGTACTATTATTAAATTAGTCGCAAAATTTCACCTTTTTGTTCATTAAGTTTTCACTTAACGATGTTTGTGTTGAATACCTTTAATAATTACATTGCGCTACAGGTAACTTTAAAAATACTATTTTGTTCAGTATTTAGTACGTTCAAAAGATTTGTGATGCTGTGAAATATAATTCAAAAGATATAAGAAAATATTTATTACTTCCCGGAAATACGTTGGTAAAATTTTACTGAGAATCAAATGCATTTAGTTTTGAAAGAATTTATTACAATAAACTAGAATTTTTGTAGCTGATAGAACCTAGATAATCCGTTAATTAAATACAAAAATAGGTTGTAAGTGTTTTGTTGACTCGCTTGATCTAATTCATTCAAGAAATTTGTATGAAAGTATCAAAATATTAAGTAAAGACATGTGTCAAAAATTGTATCTCTTTATTTTTACTGACACTTTATTTATTGGAATTTATATTCAGGCGAAATTCAACAAAGTGATACAAGAATGTTTAAAATGTGACAAAGCAGAAACGGTAATGTAATAAACTATATGAAAATATGCCTTAAATTGTTATATTTTTGGTATGTCATAATTATGCAATCTTTGACAATAAAGTTTGGTGAATATAGTCTTGTAACATTAATCTAGATGAAATATAATGGAAAGTTGCATTACTGTTTTTCGAAGTAGTGACCTCTCATAATAAGGCACCACTGAGGTCTACTATACATGCCCCAGAAACTTCAAAAGAAGTCTTCTTTTGGAATTGAGTTCCAAAGCCTTGTCACGTTTCGTTGAATATCAGGAATATCGTCAAATCTCTTTCCTTTCAAAGCGAGTTTGAGTCGTAGGAATAGGAAGACCTCTAGAGGATTGAGATCTGGTAAGTATGGTGGATGTTCAATTCACCCCACCCCTTTTTTTTGTCAGGAACTGTTTGATGATATTGGCTGTGTGAGGGTGAGCATTATCGTGAACAAAAAATCGTGAATTTTGTTGTGTGTACTGGGGTTGTACCCTGCTTAGACGTTTAATGAAACGTGTCAAATTTTCAATGTACCTTGCAGCATTCATCCTCGTTCCCTCAGGAAGGAATTCCTTGCGGATAATGCATTGACTATCAAAAGAGTTGATGGGCATCGTTTCGATGCAGGATTTATTCAGGAAGTCGCAAGTTTTCCGCTTGGGGCTTGTCAAAAACACTTTCACCACCTTCTAGAAAATGGATGGACCACTCGTACACACATTCTTGGACAGTGCTTGATCTTCATAAACACGTACCAACATTACATAAAATGTTTTCAGTCTTACGAAGCTTTAAACAAAACTTTAAATTGATATTTTGTTCGTTCATTCATTTACCAGTTCTCAGTTAAGAACCAACACACTAAACAAACACTTTTTAAAACGTCTTAATTGAAACGCAAACGACATTCAAATGAACAAATAGTGGGGGCATGTGGTTAACACCTGTAGCTACGTATGTACAACATTTTGTTTCGCCAGTATTGCCATATCAGCCGTTCCGACTTCATTCACCGAATGTTATTGTCAGAGGTTGTATATACGTTAATGATATATGAAGTTGAATAAATAATATATTCCTTTGGGGAAAAATCAATAATTACGCGAAGAAAAGAACATAAAAATGCAGAAAATATTTTTAAAAACAGGTGATTTCTTAACTATAGCATGTTTTAAAGAATAAAAACATAAATTTTATTTAAGATTGCAATACTGTAATTATAAAATATATGTCGGTCGTCATACATTTCCACCATTTGCTGATTGATTCTGGGCTTCGAATTGGTAGATATAGTTATAAATACGGAATTACAAGAAAAAATATTTCCTTACTAGAGCGACAAGTGCTTAATATTTCACTAATAAATGATAAAAATTTGCTATTTTTTCACATACTGCGCATGAAAAATCTGCTAATAATCTAGGAACTAATCACATTGCTTTTTATCGATTCATTTTCTTTCCTGTCTGTATGATTTTTAAGATTTAAGTTATTTCGTTTCTATTTTAAGCAATACTCTGCTTTATTTGTAAAAATTCCAGCTCGCGTTATTTTCCTTTATGATTTGGAATTTTACTTTTAAATTATATATTCGATCCACATCATTCCAGATTTTTTTTCAGTAATTAAAAACAATTATAATTTGATTTTTTCGACTTATTAATTCGAAGTTGGTATAAAATGGAAGCTTTTTCATGAAAAATCCTTATGTGTGTATATATATATATATGTGTGTGTGTGTGTGTGTGTGTAATATGTTAACTTAATATTTATATAATTTTTTCTTATATATTTATATATATTCTTCAAAAGCATTTATCTTTTTTTTTTATCTAAATCATAATTATGAATATCCTATTTCGAAACCTGAGTTTCATGTCATTTAGCGTTAAAAGATCTAAAACCTGCATTTTGACAAATTCATTTGCGGTTACTGGTAAGAGAATATCTTAATAGCTTCACGTGTACTACCGAGTAGTTGAAACTCTTTCCTAAAACATATACACAATTTCTAAAAATAACTGATATTTCCTTTCACATGAACATGCAATTAAATTTTTCTATGTTTTTTCTTAAATTTAAACATGCAGAAAAGGATGATTATTTTCAGATTGCTTGATATTTCAGCTGAAAGGATGCTGAATTCTCTTTTCTGATATCTTAACCTTGCCTAAATAAATGATGATTTGATTACATTTAAATCTGACGCTTAATACACACTGGTAATACAAAAAAATAAGAAGGAAATTTACGGGTACGCGTTATACACTGTGTATAAAAAATTAAAAAATATATATTAATAAAAAAAATAAAAATAGATTTATAAATATATTGAAGTAATGTTTTCTTTTTAAAAGAAATGACATTATTTATGGACTTAAAAGTTTGTAGTTCTAGAAGCATACAATTTTTTTAAAACTTAGAATAATACATATTGTAAAAGAGATAATAGATACTGGTATTACTGCTGGTGCGTGTGTGGTTTTATTCAAATAATTCAATCAAGTTGGTCATTTGCTTGATTTATTAATAACATTCGATAAACTTCAATAAAGTAAAACCTTATGATCTTAACCAAATTAAATTACTAAGTTTGTGACAGGGCTTTATCGCGCCTTCTACTGAAACCCTCTTGGGAAATCTTTGGGGCCGGAATGGCAATTCTTTCCAACTAACTTAATAAGAGAACACGATTATACAGATTAGGAATGTGTATATATTGGAGCTTTCACATGGAGTGCTAGGGGGGAGTTTTATGAGTGTTAAATGAGTTCTAAGTGAAGTTCTAAGAAGGAGAGTTCTAAATAGGTTCGAAGCCAGAAGATTGTCCATTGGCCGGATCAAGTTAGATGCAGTATTATATTGACGATATAAGTACTGGTAGCTGTTCGCCGTAGAATAGAGGTAAGATAGATTATATTAAACTTTAATACTAGAGCGGATTCTAGTAAGTTAAGGAATCTATAAAAATAGATTCGGTGGTTTGAGGCGCTATTTGTTAGAATTGTAGTTTATGTCATGTCACTCTTGATCATTAGCCTCCTAAACTTGTGCTGCTTTGCTTAATATAAATTGAGATAATAATAAACTAGTTTTATTATGAAAGCTATTAGTGGTCAATATTTTATCCCCTCAAACTTAGGTCGCGTGGATGATGAAGAGATGATACCCACAGCCCGTGGACTACCACAAGCTAAAATATTAGACTGAAAATATACTGTAGAAAAATCCTAATATATTTGAGAGAAAAATCTTAGAAAACAACGGCATACCTAGTTATGATGAAGCCAAATTCAAGATTACAGAAATATCCGTGAAAAACCACAGCACCTGTTATCCATTACATATGGTTTTTGTTGAGAAGAGAGCTCACGTGGGGTCTGAGCGTTGTGACAGCTACGCTCCACCCATTCAGATCAGCTGGTCCCCATAATTCACAACAATACCTCAGATAAATTACTTCAAAACATACCAACATTGCGCACTACCTTTCGAGTTTCTTCGTAAAAAAAAAAAGGGGGGGGGGGGCGTTATACGATAATACACAGAAAAATTAAAAATTGCCGCTTGGAAGTATACGTGTTCATTATACTCTGGATTTCAAGATAATATACAAAGTTTTTAACTACCACGCCTATAATAGACAGGTTGAATACCTATTTTTACTACTTATGTATGTATTTATGTTTGTGTGTGCTTATTTTATTAATTATTATGGGTACACACACACTACATATTACTTTTTTTTACTTTCACTGTTAAACTATGAAATCGATTAAAAGAAACAAATTAATACTTTTAAAAAGATTATGATATTTTAATAGAGTAATGAAAAAAAGAAAGTTTTAAAGACTTACGAAAATTATGTAGTATTAGGAAAAAAATTCCTTTTTTATTCCAGATTATCTATTTAATTCTTTAACGTCAGAAAATGAGATGTAGTAATAGCTTTCTTTTATTTTGTGTAAAATTACTTCACCAACAATAGGAGAGTAACTTTTCTTGCATCTTTTAGAGAAAATATAATTTTCTTATCAATTGAAAAATAACTTTGTCTTAGAGATATGAACTTCAGTGATTAAAAATAAATATTTGCTTTGAATTAAAAGTTGGAACTTTCGTAACTTGTTATCAAAATAAAAATACATGAAAAATACTGCAAAAGAACAGAATAGTTTTAAAATAAGTGAATATTAATATTTTGCATCATTTGAAATGCAATAGAATTTTTATGTACCGCATTTCAATACGGAATGAAATTATAATTTAAATACAATAGAACATAAGAGGAATAAAATAGTTTTAAAATAAGTGAATATCAATATTTTGCAGGATTTGAAATATAATAGTACAAGTTTTATTTACCGTATTTCACTCTATAGAATGAAATTACATTTTAAATACAACAGAAAAGTAAAATTATTGATTAGTTTCAATAAACTGTAATTTTAATTATACATTATAATTAGTTTGAATAAATTCCAGTTGTAATTAAACTATAATTAGTTTAATTAATTTTAATCTTAATTAGTTTATAGTTTAAGTTCTTCCTGCGTCTCTCTCTCTATATATATATAACAGTGTTATTGAAATAGATGAAATGAGTCTCAAAAATGAATACATATTAGTCATATTCACAATAAAGCATTTTTACTTTTACTCAGTTTTTACTACTAATTAAATTCTGGTTCACCTTTCTTATGTTACTATAAAAGCATATTCTTTTAAACAAAAATTTAGATTATTTAACTTCATATTACACTGAAGTGCCCCTGAATTGGGAATAGCAAGGGATATACATATTGTGTAGCGCTGTGCATCAATTATGCGCAAGTGAGGAAACTGGGAATCGCATATATAGCACGTACTGTGATTGTTCTGAAGTAGTTGTTGGAAATGCCAATATATGTAAATTGCCTGATCACGGACAAATCGTAGGTTCACCACACATGGACCATTCAATTTCCGAAATCGTCAGACAGCTGGAATTTTCAGGGTCGACAGTGTCAAGAGTATACCTAGAATACTTGGATGGCGAGCAAAAAAATAGCGATCGGGCAAACTGCAAAGGACAATTAGCCTTGAGAGTGCATGGTGAGAGACGGTTCAAGCGTATTCTTCGTAGCTAGCAAAGCCAAACATTAGCTAAAATTATCACCCAGTTGAATGACAGTGTAGTCGTTCAGTCAGTAAATGGACTGTGCAACGTTCGCTTCAATGAATGGGTCTCGGGAGCCGTTGCTCAATGCTCGCCATCTGTCTGCACGTCTTGCCTGGGCAAGAGAACACAGAGACTGGTATGTAGTAGGGATGGCGATCTGAAATCGATTAATCAAAGAATCGATTTCTCGGGCCAAAAAATCGATTCTTTAAATCGATATGTAGCACTGAATCGATTCTTTAAATCGATATGTAGCACTGAATCGATTCAGTGAATCTATATTTCATCCTAGAAAATCGAAATTCGATTTTTTCTGTTTTGGTAAAAAACATAAAATTATTCACAATTAGTTGAATGTACGAGTACTATTTTTAAAACACGTAATATTACACTGTTAGCGGTTAAAGGGTTAATTTACTGGAAAGAACAAAATAAACTGTATTTATCAACACGTACACTCAATAACCATGATGTATATGAGTATCGTTGGATCATTTGTTACTTGTGAGGTCCTTTTTTCGATTGCCGGCAACATCGCAAGTGATAAGCAGAACCACTTGGATCTCACTAGACTTGACAGACTGTTGTTTTTAAAAAGTTTATATATTAAGGTTTGGAAACTATAAGCTATATTATTTATTTTCTAAACTTTTTAATGTAACAAATACATTTAGAAAATAAATGTCTTCTTTTATACCTGATACTCTTTGATATGGTAATAAAAATAATTGTAAATGTCAAATACCCTGAACTAAAAAATTTGCTGATTTTATTGATAAGAGATCGTTTATTATGGTATCTTTCTTATTTTTTATAAAATGGATTTATATATATATATATACATTGTAAATGCAGATTTGAAAAAAAAAATCGATTTTTTAGAAATTGAGTTTTTAGACCTCAATTTGTTTGTGAATCGATTTAAAAATCGATCTTTTTCAGAAAGAATCGCCATCCCTAATGTGTAGAGGACTGGGAACGAGTAGCATAGAGCGATGAGTCTTGATTCCGTCCACTTCATGCCGACGGGAGGCTGAGAATATGACGTCAGACTCATGAAGCCATGGATCGTGCATGCCAGGTTGGAGCTACGCAAGGGCATGGTGGCTCAATCATGGTCTGGGGTGTTTTTTCGTGGCACTGTTTCGGATCTTTGGTGCGTGTACCAAACTCCCTCAATGTAATTCGGTACGTAGAATTGCTGGGTGATCCCCTCCAACCGTCCATGCTGTTATGTGACCCGCACGGTAATGGAGTTTTCCAGCAAGACAACTGTACCGATTGTCTACTGGTTGGTTGGATTACCATTTCTTTGACTTGTTCGCCATAAATTGGCCACCTAGAAGCCCAGTCTTAAATCCTATTGAGGATCTCTGGGATGTTTTGGAACAAGGTGGGAAAAGCTATCACACAGCACCAACGAACCGTAATGAATTATGGACAGTTTGTGTAACGGGCTCACGCGTCTTTTCTTTAACATAACCTCTGGGTTCTTTGGTGGCCAATATTAATGGCTACTCTTTTCCAACCAAAACCCAAGAAGCGAAATGTGAATAAGAAATGCAAATAAGATAGCTTTTAAAAGAACAGAAGTTTCAGTAAGCATGACGGCAATTTGGGGAAAGTTATGTTTGAAGAGATACAAGCTTGAATTGACAGCCACTCGTGAAGTTACTTGGAATGTAAATCAGTAATACAAGGTGCATACCATTGCACGCACGCCCAGACGTCTTCAAAGAGAAATCGAATCTTAGTTGGATTAAGGTAGGATTGATTATTTGATATATGGACTTATAATATTATTAGAAGTGAGAGTAGGCGGATTGAATAAGTATTCAGAGAAAGTGGTCTAAGTTATGCAATACGGTTTAACTATCATTGTGTGAGTTTGTTCATTCAAGATTCTCGCTATTTAAATGTATTTAAATTGTTAGACATTTAAGTTCTATTCTTAATAAAGTCATATTAAGAATTTAACATGTCTATTCCTTTTTTCAAATCCTTCACTTCTGGTTCACGCTGACAATCAAAGATA
>BMAV01010986.1:86479-99522 GCA_019973955.1 Trichonephila inaurata madagascariensis
CTGTATCACAAGTTTCAGACAATATTTGGCAAGTCATTCCCATGGAACGTTTCCAGAAATTTGTTGAATCTATGCCTCGTCATGTGGTTGTCATTATCAAAGTCAGAGGAGGCCCAACTCGTTACTAGGTAAGTATCCCTAATTCAGTGGCATTTCAGAGTATATCAGAAATGTGGAGCACAATAAACAAAATATAATAGGACATTTCAAATTGTAAATTTGTAGAGGAGATATGGATTATAAAAACCAATCTCGATAACTTCAATTTCATACTTTGGGGTCTCAGGTGTGTTAATTTTGTTTCGAGGGGTGAATATATAAACAATTTTCAAACAGGTATAATTCTTTTAAATTTAAATTAAATAATTTAAGAATCTTTCACACATTATTTACAAGGGGTTGGGGTTTCAAAAAAAGTACAAAATGTTTGAAATATAATCATAAATTAAAAATTATAAGTATATGAAAAAAGAAATAATTTTTTAATGAATATTAAGTAATTTTTGCGTTGCCCACGCTATTTTCTAAAATAGTAGCCTCTCTCTGATGTATATAAAACATTACAGAATTATAAAATATATCATATTCTTTAAACCCTACTTAATTTAAGAATAATATATCTTTTGTATTTCCAAATATTTGAAAAATATTGAAATTTCTAAGGAAAAAAAAATTGAAAATGTGTTTTTTTATTTTTTAAAAAATAAAATTTATTATTCTACTTATATAAAAATACTGCAGTGCAATACGGATACATTTAACTTTATAAATCAACTTATTGCTCGTAATTAAAGCTAATATTTTAGAAAATAGCATGCACGACGTAAAACTTAATTAATATTTCTTATAAAAATGTTTCTTATTTTCATATGCTTATAATTTTTAAAATTATCCTTACATTTTAAACATTTTACACTTTTCTGAAGAGCCATTACTTTATAAATAATGTGTAAAAGATTCGAATTATTTAATTTCAATTTCAAAGAGTTATATATATTTGAATATTGTTTATATTTTCAGCCCTCTAGAGAAAGTAAACATCCCTAAGACCCCTTTTAACGCTGATATACTAATAAAGAAATATAATTATCCGATTAACAGAAGGATATTATCCTAAAATAGTTAAAAACATAAAACACCTGTAATTTTAAGCTACAATAATTGAAAATAAGCGGACAATTAAATTTGAAAAAGAAAAAAAAATCATCAAAACTTTTTATGGAAATTTTTTAACACCATGACTGTCTAGATTTATTAATGATGCCTAAAATTTACTATCAAGTTCTTACAACACAAATTAGTTTAAAGTTAAGCAATTTAAAATTGTGGGAACTTATAACAGTTTCCTCGTTTAAGTATAGACACTATCCCTTTACATTTTCAATAATCTAGAGACAAAATCGATAAGCATGTTACAATGAACTAAAAAGAAAAAAATGAAGATATTGACGACTTCGAAAGGCGTCAAACAATTTGGATGCAGGAAGCCAGTATTTAACACTAATAAATTAGCCGCTATTAAGGCTCTTCATCACTGATTTCTGAGCCATGATATATAGGCTGGAAATATTTTACTAAGTAATTATAACATTGTACTAAGTAATTGCTGGCCAATAACCCGAGAGCGGTCGCGCGTTACTCGGAGTCACCACAGGCTCTTGAAATCCTTAATTCTGGTAATCTTCAACTGATTCTTTTTAAATCTTGATACCACTGACCTTGACAGTGTGCTTCTGTATTACATTCTTCATGGGAACTTAAATGTATTTGTCGCATATCTTCCTCTTTTTGGAGAGTGTCAAACGTTCTTTTTTTTTTTTTACAATTTTAAGGTATTTGTTTTGACGAAGTTCCCCTCCCGACCACTTTTGTTCCAAAATATTTGCTATGGACGTGCTGCATTTTTCCCCTGTAAGCAACTTCGTTGTTTTGATTTCCCTGTTGTATGACTCATTACGGTTTATAACTATAAATGAGCAGAATATAAAAAAAGAAATGAGCATATGTGATCTCTATTAAAAGAAGTTGAACTGATCAAGCAAGGGAAGAACGTGCTGCAATAATGCATATTAATCAGTACATAGAAAGTAAATTTGAGAAAGGCAATGAATATAATACGTTTGAGTTGAAAGGAAAATTTTCAAATACTACCTAAAGATCTCCGTCAAGAAAAATATGAAGTCATAAGCGCACCACAAGACACACTTCACCCTGTCAAAAAGACAAGCAAGAAGAAGTTCAGCATGCTATTTGTCAATCATCAAAGGACAATAAAACTACAATAATTTTAAAAAAAATATGACAGTTTTTCTTGCAAATAACATTCCTATAATGTTAGCGAAAAGTGTCTGTGTGTGTGTGATTGATATTTTTTCTCAACTTATGAAAGAAAAATTGAAAAAGCCTTAAAATTAGGCAAGTAAGTATAATATTTCTTAATTATATTATTCACTGGAATTACGGTTTTTATCGTGTACAATAAAAATAATTATTAGGTTATCAAGTATGAAATAGAACAAAGTTCATGTTATTTATTTTAATTACACATAACATCATTTAGACGGCGTGTTTTGGCATAATTTGTTTTTCGTGTGAAAGGTACATCTTTTCCTGTTTTTAAAGCATATTTCAGTTTGAAAAAAAATTAACAGATCATCTTAAAATCTTACTTTTTATAGGAAAAAAGTCGAACTTAATTACGTGCATTTTTTGCTACATTTCATACTTGACAACCTAATATAAAGAAAGGATTGGGGTGACTCAGTTACCCCGCGTAATCATTAACTTTAGTATCGAGTGCTTGCTTGCTCCCGGGTAAATACATTCTTTCACTAAGTAGCAAATTTTGTTTCTCTTTGTATATTTTGTGTATACTTAATACATAATTAATGATGCTTCATGGCGTCGAAAAAGAATGCAGTGAAATAATTTATTTCTGTAACATAAATCTATAATAAACTGTTTAATTTTAGATTAAACTGAGAAAATTAATGTTAATGTCTCCTGTTTTTCTCGCATGCAGTTGAGTCCCGAAAACTCGGCACTTGATAACATAGCCTTCCGGATAACTTGGCCGTACTCTTGAAGGTTGAAAAAACCCCACGTGCAGAAGTGTTTGAACAAGAGAATATTTCTGATGCTTCACAGTTAATAAAAATTGTGGTAAATGATAAAAAAAGATACTGTACAAACTCCTAAAATATTACGTATTGAGGAATTACAGGCTACCGAAAACGTCCTTCAATATTTTCAACAAGGTGCGTCCATAATGGACTTAATGTTCCTTTGTATTCTTCGTCATGAAATAGCAAAACGCATAGTGTTATACGGAAAACAACAAGACATAGCGCATTTCGTTAGAAATAGTAGCCAGTTTTTGCAAAATCGGGCACTTAATTTTCATTATAGATATTTTTTTATGCCTTCATAAGGTATTTTTCTGAGGTTTGTCTGATCAGGTGAATTACCATATACTATGTATTCATTAACTTTAATTTTCATGTAGTAAATGGTTTATGGTTTCATAAAGAGCGAACTTTTCCTTTGTTTAAGGGTATTTCGGAAGCTTATTTGGAGGACTCGGACTCTTTTTTTTTCTTTTTTACCAAATGATATTCTCGATAACCCGGCATTTTCACAAACTCGGTCACTCTCCGGTCTTCATAAGGCCGAGTTTTCAAGACTCTATGTACAAAATCAAATATCTCGAATAGGATTAGCTAACTTTCGTTATATTTCAAGCTGGGTGTGAACTTGGTATGTGCATTGCTGTTTAGAATGCTAAATTCTAAAAGAATTTTGCAAGTTTGACTATAATACTATAAATTACGTGAAGTAACAGTATTATACAATAAAACTTAAATGGTTACCATTTTTTTTTTTTTAAGTTTTTTGAGAAACAACGTCACTTTACCTTTCACACATAACGGGATGTATCAGCTTTTATGCAAAAATCATATTTTGCTTATGTGCTTATTGTATCTTTGCCCTAAAGATGGATCGTACAGACTTTGACAAACTTGAAAATATCAAGTCTGTTACTCAAGATAAGTGCTTTCTAAGCTCGATTTATGACTAGAGTAATCATTTCGATCGTTTTTAACATATGTAGAAACACTCTCTCTTCCGGTAAGTAGTTTATGGTTATGCGAAATGCAAATAAACCAGTTTTTCTGAAATGACGAATGCACTTTCTACTTCAAAAAGATGCAATAAAATAATGCTAAATTGAAGAGAAAAAATATTTGCACTTTTCGATATATTTTCTTTAACATATAATCTGAATGGCATACTACTCGAGTACCACAAATAACAAAATAGTATAAGCTAAAATAAGCTTCTTAATCAATTATAGACAGATTTCGGAATATAAACTGAAAAGTGAGGAATTTGTAATGTGTTTCTATATTGATTGAAAAAACATACGGAAATGCATTTTGAGAAAATCTATTTTTTCGTTATGGTTATCAACAAAACGCAAGCAAATTGCTAAAGTAGGGATTTCCAACCAATTTATATGTGTGTGTTAGACACAAATAAAATGAGTTTGATTTTAGCAACTAGCATTAATATTTGTATGAGGTTATATATACAACCAAATACGTTTAATGCGAAAGCGCTTAAGACAAAATATTGGTTAACACGAAATAATACAACGGTCCCGACCAACTACTATGTGTTTTCAAGAAATTTCATTCTCTTAACACGAAAAAAATTGCTTATCACGAAAAGATTTAACTTCTGTGAATGAAAAAAATCCGGAAAAGATCAGCCCCGCAGGCAAGATTTAAGAGATGTGTGCAATGAAAGAAAGGTGGTTTGACATGTTTCGTAGAAAAAAGGCTAACTTAGTTTTGAAACACCCTCGGAATAGCTTGTGACACGAGCTAATTTTGTTTATCTAAGCTACTTTTAACCTCCACACCTTCAAATGCCACACAAAAACATCTTATTTCTTATCAGTAAGCTTTGGAATTTGGTGGCGAGTACCTAGTAGTGTAAGTAAAAATTCGGGAATTGGTTGACGTTCTTTCTTCCAATGTAGAAGAAATATCTTACGAGCACAATGGCAATGAGATCAGAGGAAAAGCAGACGTAGATGAATGATAAAATGTAGATAAAATGTAGATGAAGCTTCTTAAGGCTGTTGATCAAAAACTGAATACGAACACTTAAATCTGTAAAGATTTTTGTATTGCTAAATGTTGGATTAAATTTTATCAAGTTGTTGTGAATGTTTTTGTTTAAGTGTTTCTTTATTAAATACATGCATATATACATATCTATGTAAATAAAATGTACTCTGACAAATTTAATTTTGTTAATATATATATATATATATATTTGAAATATCCGTTGACACGAAGAAAAGGATTATTTCAGACTCCTCAGTTTCGTATAAAACGATTTTCACTGGATATAATGAACAATCATTTGTTAAATTGCCTTAAATCTAATAATGTAAGGCAATATGTAGAAATATAACAAGATATTGCACGTAAAATATATGGCAGTCTCAGCAGTATAAAATCAAATTCTTAGTATGATGCTTATGATTGTAGGGGTAAACATTGTTTTAAAATTAGCCAACTTTCCCCTATATTTCCTTTCCTGGCCCCATAAAATGCAACACCCAGAAATAAGTGTGCAAACCATGTGAAATTTACACCATCCGTTGCCGGTGATGAGGTGCGAAAATCATCAGCATTATAGCGCAGACGCACATCACGGACGATCGTAGCGAAACAAGCAAGCGGAGATACTGGCGATACTCTATATACGGAGATACTGGCGATTTGAAGAAAAGTATTTTTTTTTTTTTAATTTATTTTATTATTTTATTTATTACATCGAACGTATTTGACAAAGTTTCTGAATTCGGCCGAGGAAGAATAGTAGCCTGTAGGGATTTCGGATTATCCTTCAAGGAAATCGATCAATGTGTTGGACGAAACCATGCAACTGTGATATGGATCCGTCATCGCTGGATGCAAGAAGAAACCACGGACAGACGGGGCCGATCACACTTACTTCGTTCCACCACTGCCCGTGATGACAGTCGGATTGTGTCCATGACAGTGAAGAGGCAATGAACGGGGGACATATATAATGGAACGGAACGACATTGTGTTTACTGACGAATCCCGCTTCTACTTACAACAATACGATGGTTGAATTCGAGTTTAGAGAAACCGTGGTGAAATGCTGCTGGACTGTTGCGTTATACTTCGCCACACTGCTCCTGCACCCAGTATCATGGTTTGGGCTGGTATTAGATTTCACTGCCGCACCCTTCTAGTCCATATTGCTGGTACACTGAACAGCCAGCACTACATCTCTGAGGTGTTGCAGCCCGTGGTCCTCTTATACATTCAGCACTTACCATCAGCCATATTTTAACAGGATAATGCGTGACCACACGCGACACGCAATGTTCAAGAACTCTTCATCAGTTTAAATTTCTAGCTTCTCCTGCTTTATCTCCGATCTGTCGCCAATCGAAAACGTATCGTCCATGCTTATATAACAACTGCCCCAGGATACACCACCCTCGGCCTCACCAGATCATTTTTTTTTAATATTTGGAAGCCGCATGGACTGTTGTACCCCAAGGATACATCCAAAGCTTCTTTGATTTTATGCCGAGGTATGTGCCAGTGGTTATAGCCAACAATGGCGGCTACGCTAACTACTGACTTTGTCATCATCTACACGTCACACGATTCTGTAATTTCAATCTTTTGATATTTGTACAACATGTTACCTGCCAAACAAATTTCAGTCTGATATCTGCGGTCCTTTTTGATATTGCATTTTGTGTGGCCAGCAGTGTATAAAGAATGATTTTAGGTTGAGGAATGTAATTTAAAAAAAATTTACTTTGAATCAAGCGAAAAAAATTGTAAGCAAATACTAATGTGGTTGTTGTAGCATTCTGAAATATAATGAAATTTTTCTCATTCCAAAAGTTTCACTCTACATATAATTACTAATGTATGGAAGTAAAAAATAGAAGAAAGTATTCAGAATATAAAATTCTTACATTACAAAATATCCTTAAGCAATAAATGATATGAACTATATAAATAATGAACACAACTAGAAGCATAACGAATAATGTTATTTTTAGAACACTGAAAAATAAAATATCATTCTGCTCCAACAACGGCAAAAATAAAATAAAAATCAGAAATGTTCTCATATAAGGCAATTGATTTTGTTTCATTTTTTTAAAACTATTGTTTTCATTTCTAAATATATTGCTGAGAAGGGATTAAATTCTCTCCCTCCTCCCTTCCTCCAACAATGGAAAAGATGAAAGAATAATAGCTTTGCTGTCTTTATTAGTCTTCTCATTGCTTAGATTTTCTTTCTTGGAAACGTTATAGAAACAGGTCCTTTTTCAGTTTTGTTATGCAAAACGTGGTTATTTTTTCCATGTTACGCTACTATATAATTTGTAAAAGAATTGAAAGATCCGAGTAAAAGGAAATTGATATAAATATTGAATAGGTTTTTAATTACGATTTCTTTTCAATTAATAACGATAGATCTGATAAAGAGAATTTACAACCTGTTTTTTTAATTAAAGTTCCTTATGAAGCTCCAGCATTTGATATAACTCTATTTTTAAAAATTACCAGTTGTCATGTGTAACTTTTTATACTCTAATTTTATAAAATAGAATAAAAATGACTTATATATATAACAACCAAATAATTGTACTACCAGTACAAAATGATAAAACAAATATGCTTTAAGAAAACATATTTTTTTCCAAAAAGAACGAAGAGGAGAATTTTTTAATGTAACACTAGCGAAATCTCGTCCGCCGAAGTGGGAAGGTTAATTAAAGCATGAAACATTTTCCTAAAATTTGGTCTTTATTATGACTTTCTAATCATTACCTAAAATCAACTTAAGCTGTAGGAGCAAGTCAGCCTAAATAAAAAACTATATATACTTATCAGTGGAAGATTCTCAATGATTATGCTAGTCTATGAAAGACCAGTTGGATCCTTTTTACTCGAAACCAAGGCTATTTCCAATTAGAGCTTCTTCAACACCATAGTCCAGTGCTTCTCAAACTTTCAATACTGGCGCCCCCCTTTTCAATCACAATTTTTATCGCGCCCCCCCTTATACATTAATAAATTACTGAATGCAATAATAATGCACTTTGACGCTAAAGCTACAATACACGATCTTAATTATAAATCGTACAAATTAATAACATAAGTATTAAATTTTGTATACGTTATTTTAAACAAAAAATTAAGTAATAGGATAATTATTATGTTATTTTTCCTTTCTCTAATTTTTAAATTGGAACATATTGCAAAATGTGGTGGCTGCTTAGAAGACAAAATATAGATATCAGCTAAATATAGATAAATTAAAAGTAAAAAAAAAACTTTTTAAAAACAAGCTTTTATTTAAATGCTCTAAAAAGAATAAAATAAACTTTTCTTTTAAAAATATTTTTGCTATCAACTTATAAAATCGTTACACAATTTATGATATAAAAGCTGGTCGCGAGATTTAAGTATCCGTTTTCACTTAGATTGAAAATTTAAAAAATTTAAATCAATCAGATCAAGTTATTTAATTTGCTTGTTTATCAACACAGGTAAATCTCGCGACAAGCTTTTATATCATAAATTGTGTAACAATTTTATAAGTTGATAGCAAAAAAATTTTTAAAAGAAAAGATTATTTTATTCTTTTTAGAGCATTTAAATAAAAGCTTGTTTTTAAAAAGTTTTTTTTTTACTTTTAATTTATTAACATCATACCTTTGTGAATCCGGATTTTCTGCGATGGCTATTTTGAAGACAAAATATAGATCTGAGCTAAATATCAAAAAATAACTCTGAGTGTCAATTTCTAATTTTTAGCTTTCCTTTGAAAAACTTTGCTCTGCAAGACAAGCCCATGGGGAAGTACCCACACTTAACACGAGTTTATTTTTTTAAAAAATGATAATATATTATTCTTGATATAATAGATTAATTGTAAGGAGAGTAAAACTAAGTGCATGACAATGCATACAAAAATGTAAAATGATTTATTGAAATGAATACTCATATTATAAACGGTTTTGAATGAACTGTAATTATAAGCCTCGCAGAATTAGCATTTAGAATAAATGTTAAGTAATAAAAAAAGAATATAAAATTCTAATGAATAACAATTGTGTTATTTTTTTAATATTTAAAGCGAGAAAACTTCAAAATGTTTTAGACCGGGATCAGGTTAATGGTCGCGTTAACGGTCGCGGGGAGTGATGCAACCCAATTCTTTTTTTTTATAATTATTTTCAATATACAAGATAAAAATCACAATTTCAGTGAATAATTTAACTAAGAGAAAATATACTTACCTATTTCAAGGATTTTTCTGTTTGTCTTTCATAAATTGAGAAAATATCCAATAAAACTGAGCTAAATTGTTCCAAATGTACGTGACCTTAATAAAAGACACAAATCACAGACACTTTTTGCTAACATTACAGGAAAGTTATTTGCAAGCAAAACTGTCACATTTTGTTCACGTTATTGTAATTTTAATGTCCGTTGATGATCGACAAATATCCTGTTGAATTTCTTCTTGCTTGTGTCTTTTTGACAGGGTGAAGTGCATTTTGCGGTACACTTATGGCTTCGTATTTTCTTGATAAAGTTCTTAATGTAGCTATTGAAAATTTTCCTTTCGTTTCATGTTTATTGCTTTTCTCAAATTTACTTTCGCTAACATGATTAATATGCATTATTTCAGCAAGTGTTTCCCTTGTTTGATCAGCTTCAATTTCCTTTCAGAGAGATCACAGATGTCCAATTCTTTTTTCATATTCTGCTCATTTACATTTATAAACCATAATCAGTCGTACAACATCACAATTAAAACCACTAAGTTATTCATAGGGGGAAATGAAGCATGTTCAAGAAAATATTTTTGAAAAAAAGTGATCGTGCCGGAAACTCGGTCTAAACAAGTATCCTAAGATTCTAAAAAAACGTTTGCCACTCCCAAAAAAGGAGATATGTGATCAATTCATTTTAGCTCCCATTAAGACTGTCATATTAGAGGATTCTCTGTCAAGGTCATTGGTAACAAATAAACAGTTTTCCCAGAATTAACGATTTTTGTATTATATATTTCAGTAGACTCATAAAAATAAATCTTGGCCAATTAATCCTTCAAAGTGCTCAATATGCTTATCCATGTATCATAAAACTCTTTCACATTGTGAAAAAAGCGCAACAGAATTATATAATTTACAACTTCCCTAAAAAAGGGGATGAAGATAACATACCACTAAGCTCGAAAGTCAGCAAAAGTAATATTTTAGATTAAAAGAAACGTAATAAAAAATCTCTCATCGTAGGATTACAGCAAAACAAACAAAATATTTTCTTTTATTTTTGATGACCTTTTTTCACCAGATGATATATATAAATCATATCAATGTAGATCTGTATTTTTTTATTATATCAGAAAGTATTTTTTTTTCATTCCAGTAAATTTTTTTTTTAACCTTTTAACCAGGGGGGCGCGCCCCACAGTTTGAGAAACACTGCCATAGTCTCCATATGACATCATTTACCTCCTCATAACTTCCCTCTTCAGACGTCTTTAAATAGTAACATTGTAACAGGTCTATGCACACTACCACACGATTCCGCTAATCATCTTGGATAAAATGAATCTTTTAACTGTGATTTCAATTCAAAAACTCTTTCTGTGAAGAAGACAGGATTTATGTAAATTAGAACTTTTATTTAAATGCTAGTAATACATTAGGTGAGGGAATGTGGTTGAAAGTGGATATAGAAGCTTAAATAAGATAACGGTTAATCAGGTTGGA
Source organism: Trichonephila inaurata madagascariensis (assembly GCA_019973955.1). Lineage (NCBI taxonomy): Eukaryota > Metazoa > Arthropoda > Arachnida > Araneae > Nephilidae > Trichonephila > Trichonephila inaurata. The sequence goes on from BMAV01010986.1 coordinate 97,347, forward strand.
AGACACATACAAAGATAACCTAAGTATGGAACCAAGAGCTCTCCAGTAATTAGATAAGTGTGCTTATTTCTATGATATTTAAATTAATCAAACGTGATTGTTCCTAAGGTTTAATGCTATAAGTGCATTCTCCCCTAAAGTTGTCTAGTGAAGCTTTTCTCAAACTGTGGGGAGTTCCTCCCTAAGGGGGCATAATAATCCTACTAGGGGCGAGCATATTGAAAATTAAAAATTTACTGAAAGGGAGCAAATCAAAATAAACATTCAGACATAATAAAAAATGAAATACACATTTACACTGATACAATATACTTATAAATATCCCGGTACTACACAATATATTTTATATTTAATCTCATAAAACTAAGTTAAAAACAAGTTTAATAATTACTAGTGATTCACATAGTCTAGTTATATACAAAATGTAATGCTTATCTTGATAATGTGTACGGTTATGATTAAAATCGTATAGCAGCTTTAACGTCAAAGTACATTATTATTGCGTTCAATTCATCGTTATTGAGTGAAGGGAGGGGGGGGGGCACGATGAAAATTATGATTGAAAATTGGGTCGCAAAGATTGAAAGTTTGAGAAGCACTGGTCTAGCGTTATTAAATGAGATAAGTAATAAAAGTGTGTTAGAATTACTATGGTTGATCCTTACTCAAACCCCCGAACACCAACGTCCCCCAGGACGTTACAGCCCTTATTGACATAAATCATGGTTCCTTTACAGGTAGATATTTTAAAATCATATAATGTCATAAAAAAATTTACCCTAGAGGATTAGCAAGAATCACAAAAAGAATCCATTTTAACACTATAAAGCAACACGAGTGCCATTGCTGATTGACCTCGAAATTTTGAACCTTAATCAAGTGACGAGGATGACCTTGCCAACAGGAGGACATAGAGCCTCGACAAATTTAATGTGCATCCGCCCCTCTACAGGCAGGTCTTCAGTGGCATTAGAGAGCTAGAACTCATTACACGTCAGTCACGAGTTCGTGATCTTAACCCCTAGTCTTCCGTTGTCACTTTTAAAAAGAACAGATATTAAATGGAACTTAAGAATGTCGAATTGGTATTAAAAGAAATAACTTTTCCAAGAGAGACTTTCAGTAGATAAATAAATTTTGAGTTAATATATTGCATGGAATCTTATATACTATTAAATATTATAACTTGAATGTAAAATATTTTACTCTAGAAAATGATATTTATTGGAAAACCTATACATATGTATGCGTGTGAGTTTGTACGTTCGTCTATATATGTGTGTTTTGTCTATGTTGTACGTGTGTGTATGTGTATGTGTATGTGTGTGTGTTATGCTCTACCTTAAAAATCCAGAAATCAATAGTTTTTCGTTAGATTTCTATTGAATTCGAAAATAAGGTCACGTTACTTCTAAATTTATCATTCTTCGGAAAAACAATTTTTCCATTTACTTCGATCTCCCAAAATTCAAGCCATGTCTATAACAAAGTATTTTGAGATAACAAGAGAGAGAAGTTTCTTTTAAAAAAAAATAAATACTATTTTGACCACAAACATACTTTGATCTAAAAAAGATTTATTTTTGTGGAATTACGTGTATGGAAAATGAAAACACATAATCTAAAGTTCACGATACTCCAGACATTTCGTGAGTGTACCTATATTTTTATTTTATCCCATAGGAAACTATGAGCTAGAAAATGCGAACCAAATAATCAGGTAGCAAATTCTTCAGGTAGAAATCCATTGTATTTGTGTAACAATTCAATATAATTTCATTTTCCCTCCATCAGGTTGGTTTATATGTGTGAGCAGAATGTGTTTGTTCGGGAATATGTAATAGCAGAAAAATGATGTTATTTTTCACGAAGTCACGTGTTCCATAAACGATATATACTTTTTTAAATAATGCATTTCACGTTTCAAGTAGCTTATAAGTAAACCAGTATTGTTGTTTTTTTACACAGAATATAAAACAAATTTCAGATCGAAGCAAGATGACACGGGTTTGTAAAGAAAAAAAAAGGGGGGGGGGGCGGTTCCCGTTGTGAGAATATTTTTGCTGAATTATATGTTTTAAATCTCGCGAAATGAAAAATGACTTCCATTGCCCATTATGTTGGAGAAGTTTTTAAAAAAGAGGGAAAAAAGCCAGTAGTTTTTTTTTAAAAAATT
>BMAV01010986.1:122786-154600 GCA_019973955.1 Trichonephila inaurata madagascariensis
TCTTACTTCTTTTTAAAAAAAATTAAAAAATCGTAATTTAATAAACTTTCTACCCCATTTTTTAAAAAAATTAAAATCTCTCTGCATGAATAATTTACATCCAGTTTGTTTTAAATTTGTTCTAAATCATAACAGATATCTTTATATAGCTGTAATCAGTTTGTTTTCCCGTTTATTAATATAGACGAAGAACTGCAAATCCTTTTTAAAACCCTACTTTCTCTATATAGGCCAATCGCTTATTTATACAAGCCGTGTAAGAACATATAAAAATTTGAGAAATAATAAGAACTTTTAATCACAAATTTATTACGCTTTCATACTTTTTTATATATATATACATTTTTTAATGATAAACGCTATGATTTAAACTGTGCATTTAAATGCTCTTATGGAACAGAGCATAGAAAAAAACCACATGTCACTTCATGCTTTTATATTTCGTACACCACATATTTTGGCGTTTCTTTATTTAGGTGTTTTGGTATCTCTTATACATTTAAAATGCATCAATTGTCATGTACTTATTTATTCTTACAGGGATATTGTTTTCTATTTTCCTACTTATATATATGAGATTCAGACAGATATTTCTTTTGAATACATCGTATTTTTTTATCTTGCTGTATGAGGGACTTTAACAAATGCGTTTATTGCAGTAAAGTCAATTAATTTCACAGTAGAACAGGGATGGCGAAGCTTTATGGATCAACGTGCCCTTTTTACAAAGAAATGTTTGATGAGGTATAGACGTACCATCAAATAATTTTTGACTTGTCATTATTGGTAAAATAATCAAATTAAATACTAAGAACTCAAAACTCTTTATTTACTACGAAAAAATACCTTTTTTCACTGTACGGTTGTAAATGTTTTAGTTATAAGTGTAATTCAAATCAAAGTAACCTTAGTGTGACTTTTGTTGCTGCAGATTGGATAACAAAGAACTTATATTAGGACTGTAAGACATATATCTTAGTAGAATGCATGCAGAATTGGAGTCCTTTGCCAAATGGTTTCTAAGAAATTAATTTTTGCAGAGGTTTACCTTTTTTATAAGAGGATTCGCGATTTGTTTCAAAATCTCGTTTTACAGATGATAGTCTGCATACCACTGTTCCAGAACATTAAACACGCACAGCTTTGCTAATAATGTCATATTTTTAGATTCACCAAGTTCGAAATTCTCTTTTACACTTACTGTCTTGCACTTTTTGTTCTGAATTAGCCATGTTGAATAACAGTTAAAATTCGCAAATATAACATTCACTTTAAAGTACAGTTGTGTCAACGAAATTGACTATGTTATGCCTAGACGAATTTTGCATCATAAGCAACTGTAGTCGACGATGTAACTAAGGCAAGTCAATAATAAACCAGTGTACTCCCCGCCGCTCTGCGACTGATCACTCGTGTTTATTCGTAATACTTCATACTTAACTTTGTTATTTTGAATTAAAATGCAAACAATTTTGATCGCTCGCGTGCTGTTGATGGCACGCCTGCCACTGATTCGCCATCCCTGTAGTAGAATAAACACACATAGCATATTTTATATGTATTTTTGCACGTATACACCAGTTGTCCTCAAACTTTTTCAGCTCACGGAACTCCTAGAGCTTAAATGCTTTTTTGAGGAACCTCTATAGAACTAGAAAGTACTTTTGTGGAACCCCATTATAATCTAATTATTAAAAAAAATTCTAATTTAATTTTTTAATATAATTTACTCATTGCTAGTATAGGTTTATGATGCAAGTGTCACCTACCCGTGCACTATATTTAGTAACTGAGATATGTACTTGCTTTTTTTTCCACACAAATTGTCCAAGTCTATATCTATTGAAATTATCTGCAGTAGCATTTTACACATATTCTGCATTTGATTTGTTTTTATACTTTTTTTTTGTAGCCGCTCACATTGAGAAATATATTTCACTTAAATACAATGCTCTGAATGACATTATAGCTGTGAGAGAAAGACCGTGTATTTTTCATGAATTTGCTAACAAAATTTAGGAACTGTTCTTGCCTGAATTTAGATTTTAACATCGAATCTGTTGATAAGTTGTTTCCTCTCTGTAGAAGTTCGAAGTGTCCATGTTATGACCGCGCGGAAGCCCCACATGCAAAAGAGGATGGTTAGATTACCCCACCCCCTTGGGGTAGGAGATAAAATTCATTCTATGTCTGGGGGTGAAGGAGATTAGTCCAGTCCGTGTGCTTTTTCTTTAAAATAAATGTTAATATTTAAATTTTAGACCCCATGTCTTTAATGTTTTCGTGCCCATTCATAAGATCAAAACATTATATTCTCTCCATTAAAAATATTTTTCCCACTATTGCAAAATGGTGCATTTTTCATTAGAAAATTATTTATTTATTCAAAGCACTGTGTTAATTAACGAGTATACAATTATCTGGTGTAACCCAAGGTAATAAACAATGGAATATTCACAATCTAGTTGGAAGCATATATATATAAAGATAAATTTTATATTTGAATATTCTTTTATTATGTTATAACAAAAATTTAAAAAATACTGAAAAATGAAGTTTATTATATATAAATAAAATTTTCAGTTTTAATGAATAGGATGAGTTTTAGATACTTGTAATTTTACAAACTTCATAGAAATAATACTTTTGCATAAGTATTTAAGTTTCTTTTTTAATTTTTTTATTGTGACCAGTGGAACCCCCCCTTGTGTATGTTTTGTGAAACCCCAGGGTTCCGTGGAATACATTTTGAAGACCACTGGTATACACTATCGTGTATACGTGAAATTCTTTACTATACTTAACTGTCCTTTCAATGATTAATCTTTACTATGCTCTTTACTATACTTAATTTTTAATGTGCTTAACTTTCTTTACATGTATACTTTTATCAATAGAGTCTATTCTATCCTAAATTTTGTTAAAATATAAAACTATACTTGGTTTCTATCCTTTCTGATTTAATAGTTTGATATCACAGTGCACAGTTAAAAGGAGAAAAACGTATTGTTTCGTTTTCGGCTCATATGATAAAAAAGTCATATGTGGTTGAGATTCGAATAAGGAAGTCTATGTTTCTTGGTCACAAAACAATTGGGAACCTGAAGGAGGATAAATGATTTGTTTTCTCTGGAAGTATCATAAAGTTAATTTCTTCTTCAGTAATTCTTTATCAAGGATATATAACCCTGTAAAAATTATGAGCCGTAATATTTCGAATGATACAGTCAATTGAATTTGACAAATGTACTTCTTCGTATATATCTCAAAGGATGTTTTCTCTCTAAGCATCATCAGACATCCCAGGATTAAGCGAAGCAAACTGAAGCTGTTTTCGCACCAGTCACTAGCAGTAAAGTATGTAGTTATATTAGCTGTCAAGTATTTCGCTCTCTCCAGGCTTGCTAGAAGGTGTTTCTCAGAATAAAAAAAAAACCAAAATCGCACCAAGCGAGTAAAACATAAGAGTATCAGTATCCAGTGTGGCGTATTGGGTACGAAAACACACAGTCAGGCTAGAGATATAAATATATACAATTTTATTTACAGAACATCTAAATCACCATCTTACACTCAGAGCACGTTTCTGCTCTCTGCTTCCAACCGGGACCCTCAAAATGGTCCTCGCACATGTCCTTTTCTAAAGGAGTCTATCTCGGAACTTAGGGGAAATGGATTCTAGGAAAGCCTTCTCCCCTACTATCTCATGCAGTAAAACCATCCACTCTCCATTTCCGACGTCATCATCTGTTGTCATAATAATCGTTACACCAGATACCATCTCTCAAACACTATACTGAATGTAGTTTAAGCAAAACATTAGGTTTGTTTTATATAGTACTTCTAAGAATGTGTTAGAGCGGCTTTGATCGATTTGAACACAAAACAAAATATGTTTTTTTCAGTCTATTAAGACATAGAAGGGGGAGGTATCCCTTGTTTTCTTGACGATGGACCAACTCCCATTGTGCAACTGTTCATACTCATTACTCAAATTGCAAGACTGTAATTTGCATGTATTATGTTTATTTTTTTAATATATTGTAAGCAGGAAAAAAACATTTCAAGTCTTCATCTCTACACTAAAATGTGTACTTCAGTTAAGTGTATTTTCAAAAACAATGTTGCCTAATCCTCTTTTTCTCTAAATTGCACAGACTTTTCTTCGTTATCGCTTCTGAATCTTGACAGAACCACGTAGTAAATATCACCAGTCCATGAGAAAATATTGTTCCCTTCCATGTTATACATAAACCAACTTTTGACCCGTTTTATGATAAAAATTGTAATATTTGATAGAAATAAGTTATTATTTCTTTCTCTTGAATTTATGTTATGGTAAAAACTGTAATATTGGCAAGCAACGCCGTCTCTTACATAGTAATGGTATTTCAGTAGGAATGAGGCGAAATGTTGGCGATACTGTCAAGTTGGTATCATTTTTAACGAATAAATTTAGCGACGACCATATGGATGCTTCTGGAAATTAATGGAGAAATCTACAACATCACTCTCTATGACGTAAGCGGAATTTTAGAGAAAGCTTTGGATGGTAGGGAGAGACACCGTAGGCAAACCGTTTTTGCGGTTTCTCTTTAGTTAAATTCATATTTTTAAGACCTTTTTTTTACTAACTGTACCTTGTGTATAAATATATTACAGCATCGCTAAAAAAAATTTATATAGAGAAAAAAAAGAAACTGTGTTTAAAACATCTAAAAACGCTATAAACTGTTTAATTAAACTATTTGAGATTTTACTGAAAGAAATGTATCATAACTAAACCCCAAGGGTGCTATTATAAAATAAATTACGGAAATGCCTTTACTATACCGTTTGAGATCAAGAAGCTTAAGTTAGTTTGCTCGGATGAAACTGGAATTTCCCTTTTATTTTTGTCCTTTGGCATGTATTATATTAAATAATCCTTTCGAAAAGTTTAGGATAATATACATAAATTACATTACAAAATTCCAGATAGTTTTTTTTACCAATATGGAATTTTAAGCCTTTTATCGAATACAAAATATATCTTTTTTGTAACAAACATAATAAATCTGCTTTTTTAAACATAAATTTCGTCTTAAAACAGTAAATTATGTTGTTTAAAACGTTTAACGTTGTTTGAAACAGTAAAATTATATCCCCTGGGGTATTTAGTTTTACATTCGTCAATGCCCTACCACTTTAGATTGGTTAATATGCCATTTTTTAATTATTTTAAGAGCAATTGTTTGAATAAAATGTGACAGTTAAATTTAATACAGTTTTCTCCTTTTCATTAGTCACAAGGCCTTCACATTGGTGTGGTCTTTAAGTTTGGGGAGTCTAGAGCCAGCTCAACACACAGTCATGTTTATTACTTGCCTAAGAGATGAACTCTTCACTTTGTTGTGAATGTTTTAAGCTTCTGGGAGGAGATACTAGCTCATGTGCCATTTTCATTACTAGCAGTAGCCATTTCTGTACATTGGCGTAGGTGGTGTATAAGTTTTGAGAGTGGGTTCCCACAACTCATGTGGTTGGTTTTTCGCTGGCCTTCTACACCTAATTTTGCGGGCTCGACCCAGGGCCAAGTCAATGGATTTTCATAATGCAGAAAATCGACAGTGTCCATTTCATATGATTATACGGCATGGACAAAATACATTGAGTGCCTATTTGGCAAAGGTGCTTTCAGCAGAATTAAAACGCTGAGTACGGTTTCGCATCACCAGGACTCACGTGCCTCACTCTGGGGAGGTAAATGGGCGTAAAAGTTCCTTCGGTAATTGGTATGGTGCCGCAACTCCACTAGCTGAAGTGGAATTTACTAGATCTGCCAAGGTTAATTACCAATGCACAACCCCATTGAAAAAGAAGAGTCATTGGAAATCACTCAATGCCATATTTTTGATTTTTGTGATTGAATTCATCTGTAGCAGTGACGGAGAACTAATTCAAAATTTTATGAACTGTTGGACAGATTTTGAAAATTGGGATAATTTTATTACAAATAAAATATTATGAGCAAGATTCTAATTTACACTTGTGTTGATAATAATTAATATAAATGGTTCTCCTAAGAAAGAAAATTTAGTTTGAAAGCGGAGTTGTTCAAAAGGGCTATCAAAAAAAAATAAGAGGTCAGAAACAATATATATATTTTTAAATAATGTATTAAAGTGTATTCCACAAACCGAACCCAAAACAAATCTCAGATATAGACCTGTCATTTCTTTTTAAACGATATTAATCGTTGAATTAGATACGAGAGGTCATCAAACTATTTTTACTCACGGAACCCCTAGAACTTGAAAGTTTTTTCATGGGACTCCTAGAACTAGAAAGAGTTTTTGTGGAACACACATATATATACTTAGAAGAATATATCTCAAAATATTATTTAAAGTATATCAACATGTTATAGGTACTTTATGTAACAGCAATTAGAAAATTTTTATGATTAAAAAAATTCTAATCTAAATTTTTAAATTAGTTGACTCATTAAAAATATTAATTTGGGATCCATAAGTGTCACCTACCCATGAATTATATTTAATAACCACTGGCGTAATTAGTCATGGGTGGGTCTTGTAATAAAATTCTTAAGGGCTCTTTTCTGGATCACTTAATGTCTTACAATTTTTGCTTCCGCATTTCATGGCCCCGAATCATTGATACTGGGGTATAGCTAAAACAGACCCTCTTAGTAACCGGAATATGCATAGTATTAAGGTATCCGCTTACGTTCGGAACCGTGATTTTGCAAAAGCGTGTAAATTGATAATATTTATGATATTTTGTGTCACTTAGATTAGAATACATGTATAAAATTGTTTTAAGTACATTATGACAAAAAAAAATTATTTAAATACAATATTTTGGCAAAAAATTAACTTAGAATAACCTTTTTTCCAAATGTTCTCCTTTTGGAAAAAATGCTTCTATTGTATTAATATTTTGCCTGTATTCAGCTCAGACCTCTGTACAGAGGCTCCACTAGAATTTTTGAAACGCATAACTCGGAAGTCGGTTTATCCATGTTTTACGAAAACAGAAGGAAGAAATTTTAAAAAAATACGCCGGTAATTATTTCAAATGGTTGTAACTCTGAAAATAATGTGAATTTTTCAAAAATCATAGTTGAGCCTCTGTACAGAGGTCTGAGCTATATACAGGCAAAACATTAATACAATAGAAGCATTTTGTACAAAAAGAGAACATTTGCAAAAAAAGGTTATTCTGAGTTAATTTTTTGCCAAAATATTATATTTAAATAATGTGTTTTTGTCATAATGTCCTTAAAACAATTGTATACATGTATTCTAATCTGTGACACTAAATATCATGAAAGTTATACATTTATGCGCTTTTTTAAAATCATGGTTCCGAACGTAGTCGGATACCTTAAAATGGTTACAGCTGTGTGAAGAAAAACTGGGCATTTTGTATGAGAATTCTCAACAGACCATTCATCTGTTCTTGTTTAAATTTATATTCTAACAGAATATGTTGCTTTCTCTTCTTCATTATAGATGATGTCCCCCCCCCTTCACAAAGAGGTGTATTTTCGATTAGAAAATTAGTTTTGCAAGACATTGTGCTAACTAACGAGTATACAATTACCTCGTGGAACCCAAGATAGTAAACAATAGAATAATCACAATCTAGTGGGAAATATATATATATAGGGATAAAATGTTTTAATATTCTTTTCTTATATTATAATAAAAGTGTTAAACATATGCAATGGAAATATGTTATATTTAACTAAAATTTTCAGTTTTAATTAATAGGAGGAGAAATTAGATATTTGTAGTTATACAAGCTTCAGAGAACGTGAATCCATTTTGCATGCATATTTATACGTTTCTTCTCGATTTTTTTATTATGACTTGCCTTGTAGAACCCCAGGGCTCCACTGAACAGAGTTTGAAGACCACTGAATTTGATCATTAGTAATACAATATTACTTTTAGCGTCCTTTCACATGAATCAACTTGTGTATTGTAATGCTTCTTCAGTCTCAATCATTGCAGCCATCACACTCAGTCCAACACCCCCTTTTCCCCCAATGACTCTCCGTTTTCAGTCAACTTTGTGTCAGCCTGTGAAAGAAATTCTAGAGGTATGGTGAAAGCAAACGAGTTTACCGATACCAATTTGGATCCAGTGAAATTGGTCTTAACTGTTATAGTAAAATGCACTCACAACTTTTAATACTGACAAGTATAAACAACATTTCTCTTTCTTGAAAATAAGTGTTTGAATCAGCGTTTCTCAAAATGCGGGGCACCCCTCTGAGGATGGCGTGATATGTCTATGAGTGATCGCGACCATACTGAAAAGTTCAAAATAAAATATTTAAAATAAGTATTAATTTACTGAAAAGAAGCAAAAATAATCTGACATAATAAAAATTAAATACATATTTACACTGATATAATATACTTATAAATGTATAAGCACTGCACAGTGTTTTTGATAATTAATTTATCAATACTAAATTAAAAACAAGTTTAATAATTACTAGAGCCTCCCATTGCCTTGTCACACACAAAATTTAATAATTATCTTGAAAATTTGTATGGTTTATAATTCCAATCACATTGCAGCTTTTATTGCATTCAATACATTGTTGTATAAGGAAGGGGCGATGGAAATTATGATTGAAATTTGAGTCGCAAATATTGAAAGTTTGAGAAGCACTGGTCTTACATGATTAATTTTGTTGACTAGCGTATATTTTATGAAGAAAAGGAATGAGCATGATATGTTATTTTATGGAAAACCACAGTGTGAACTTAAGTACCTCAGTAACTTTAGGCTAACACTTTAGTCACAGTGGTTAAATTTTATAATTTAAAAAATAAATTAGATGTACATCCGAAAGATAAACAGAGATAATTTTTATCTTTAAATGTAAAATAACTAAAATAATATCATAAAAATTCATTTTTATCAAAAATTTTAATCCTATCCGAACTCTGTACATTTTATTCCAAAACTACATTGAAGTTTTCAGTTAGAGTTGAAAAAAGTTTTGTATTGATCAATTACATTGAGACGAGTCGGAAAAAATATATGCATTCAAAACATCCCCATGACGTGACTTGCAATTCTAAAATAAAATCTGCATGCAGCGATCTGTGTCTTTTAACTTCAACGGATAAAGATGAAACGTGACGTAGCCTATGGAACTTCATAACATAGTTTTCAGGATGATCGAAATACGTGATTCTACGGCACTCGTGTAAATACTTTACCACTATTTGCCATATAAATAGACAAATATTTGAATATTTTACAAAATTATACTTTTCTAATCTTTGTTTTTCAAAATATAACATTTCGCATTCCATTCTTAGCCTGCATGATTCGATATCAAACTCGTGTCGGGTTAGTAAAAGATACGTACACTAGTTTTCTCTAAAGCTAGATCAGTACATGTAGATGGAAATGTTGTTATCCTCTAGAATAATCACATTTAAAAAAAAGAGGGTTACAGAAAAGGATTTTAGTTATTATTATTCCCTTATGCAGCTGGTGCTCGCTGAACTGGTGCCTTATATGCCATTGTAGCATATATCCATCCTTTTTAAGTATGATTCTTTTCTTTGTGTGACAATCAGTAAAAATATTCCGAAGGCTTTGTAATGTAATAAAACGAGCTTGAGAGTGTTTACTTTTTTCAGAGAAAAATTTGCTAATCTGTGCCTTTTCTCCCCCACCCCCAAATACACGCGTGTTTCTCGTTTGTTTTTAAACACGAAGTATGTGTACGTTTTCTGCTTAGATCACCAAAATTTATCCCGAAGCCTAGTAGGTAGCCTAATTTTAAAAACGCTGAACAAGGATTTTGATTCCTAAAATCCTTTTTTATTATTTTGAAACATTTGTGCCCTGAATTAAAAATATTTTTCTCGAATGACAATCAATACTTTTCGAAGTTTTGTATTGAATACGTTTTCACTTTCCTTTGGAAAAATATTTCATCGTTCAATACAGATTTTGCTTCTTTTAAAGCTGCAATGAATAACATGGTAATTACTTTTATTTAAAATTTTCTAATTATCGACGCTACCCACGGCGTACTTTGTAGTTTTTTTTTTTAATTTTTGAATGTCCTTTAAAAATATTTTAATACAATATTTATCTGTCTGTATTCATGCCTGTCTTAGTAGACTATTAACATAAAAGTTGTAGAACATAATCCCATTCAAATTTAAAATGACAATCGAGATTTGTTATTCAATGAATTCACAAATATTATCTTCAATATCTTACGTACAAGTTTTTTTTTTACTAAAGATGGATTTTTTCCCAATGAATGTTTTTCTCATAACCCCACACAAGTCACCTGCAACAAAAGATTGCTGGTCAATGGTGGTATGTGCAAATAAATTCGTATTTTAGTTAAAAAATTTTCGTAGTGTTCAGAAATATCTCAATTTTTTTTCTACGGTGACTGTCATAACTCAATTAACTTTGTGACGGGCTCACGCGTCTTCGCATTAACATGTCCTTTTGGGTTCTTTGGAGCCAGAATTAATGGCAACTCTTTTCGAACCAATCCAAGAAGTGAAGAGGGAAGGAAAGATGCAAATTAGGAAGCTTTTAAATAACAAAAGTTTAGAGTAAGCGGGATGGCATTTGGGGAATGTTATGATAGTTTGTGATTCAAGTGTGAAGAGGTTTTGAAAGGTTAAGTGACAGCCAACAGAAGCTATTCGTGTCAGAGAGCCCTTTAAATCAAGGTGCATACTATTGCACACAAGTGAACCGCAACTTCAAATAGGATTAAGTAGAGTGATACTTCTTGGGACGATAAAGGTAGGAGTGACTATTTAAATATTTGGATCTGTGATCGAATTTTAATTGAGCTTAGGCGAGTTAGTTATTGATAGTGATCCGGGTTATTTCGGTATTATATATATTGTGTGTTTAGCTACCGTAAGTTCCCTCACATATCATATTAGTATCTAATTTGTTAGAGGTTTAAGTTTAAGGTCTTAATAAAGCCATATTAAGATTATGGCAGCTTCTAGTTCTTCATTTATTCCTACACCTCTAGCTCACGCTGATAATCAAGAAGAAGGGCACCCGAGAGGGGTGTTCTTACAACTTTTCTAAAAATCCTTCACATTTAAAAATAATCAAGTGGAGGGCATATTAAACGTAAAGTTTATTTTTCGATTTATTTGTATTGTATAAAAATAAAGTATAATCTTCTTCAAAACTAATCAACTTAAATCTCTTTCATTCTACATGCTTATAAAGAAACAAAAGTACTTAAGTAAAGTTAAGAAGACATATGAGTTTTGTTTTCCGAACGAAATCAAACATTATGCAAGATATCAGATAACTTAAAATACTTTAAGTACTGAGAACTAAATGTAATTTTAAAATAATGTACACTATAAGTTTATATTATTTTGAAAAATCATGTATGTTTTGCGGTTTCCTCGTAACATTATTTATACAATAGTTGCAAATATTGGACGCAAAAACACATTTCATGCTCTTAACCCGCGGTCACTCGCGCGTGTTTTAGCTACCGTCGTCACTCGCGGGGTGTAGAGAACACCCCAAACTTTTTTTAACACTTGTATTTAATTATGAAAATAAAATTAAGTTCTTATGATACATATTTATAAAGTACAAGGTGTTTTTTGTGTTATACAAATAAAATTGTTAAATTTATTGCATACAAATGAGACTAACATTAATTTAAACTAAACATACAAAATTATCATTTTAAAACACATAATTTTATATTTTTCCATAAACCAGTATAAAACATATATACCAGTAATAAATATACTTTATAATTAATGAGATAATGATAGTAGAAAGTAGAAGAATAATACTTTAATCATTTTCCAAACATTCATAGCAGACTGTATACAAATGCGCGACTTCTCGCGGGAGTTCTCAGCCCCCCAGATAAACTTTTGAAGGTCATTATATTCCAATCGTTAGAGAAAGAGGGATTGCCTCAGGCCTGAAGGTTCAATGACCTAAAATGTGCAGCTACAGAAAAAATCGGGGTTCTGCGCATTCTTTTTAGAATCCTGGGAGGATTTTCTTGTTGCTGGGGTGTACAGAACACCCCGCGCGAGTGATCGCGGGTTAATATTAAACAAGAAATTATTACAACCCACATTTTAAATCTTATAGATTTCAACATATATACTGTTCATGTAAATAAATTCATTATGTATTACGAGTAAATAGCGATCCGATATACAGTGGTGATAAAAAACAAATGTATACACACGTTGATAAAGAAAAACCGAATATATTATTATAAGTATTGAAGTGAATAAAATTCTCAAAGCTACAATAAGTGTTCGAATTGTAATTCACCTACCTCCCAACATTTTGAGCATGACGCCGTACATTGTTCATAACATCAATCAAAGTAGCTACTGGAATACCATGATTAAGGTATCCGACTACGTTCGGAAACGTGGTTTTAAAAGAGCGCATAAATAGATAATTATCATGATATTTAGTTTTACTTAGATTATAATACATGTATAAAATTGTTTTCAGGACATTTTGACAAAAAAAAATTATTTAAATACACTGTTTCGGCAAAAAGTTAACTTAGAATAACATTTTTCCAAATGTTCTTTTGTGAAAAATGCTTCTATTATAATAATATTTTACCTGTATATAGCCCAGACCTCTGTACAGAGGCTCCACTATGACTTTTGAAAAATTCACATTATTTTCAGAATTACAATCCATTGAAATAATTATCGACGTTTTTTTATTAAAATTTCTCACCTCTGTTGTCGTAAAACATGGATAAACCCACTTCTAAGGTATATATTTCAAACATTCTAGTTGAGCCTCTGTACAGAGATCTGAGCTATATACAGGCGAAATATTATTATAATAGAAGCATTTTCACAAAAGGATAATATTTTGAAAATGGGTCATTCTATGTTCATTTTTTGTCAAAATATTGTATTAAATATTTTTTTTATTGTAATACTATTCTCAAAACAATTTTATATACATTTTCTAATCTAAGTGACACTAAATATCCCAAATATTATCCATTTATACGCTTTTGCACAATCACGGTTCCGAACGTAGTCGGATACCTTCACCGTTTTAATTTCATAGCGCAGTTTCTGTCGTGTGCACGTTTTTTTTTTTGCTGTACACCAAGGGTATCAAACTCACGGCCCTCAACAAACACTTTTGAATCCCAGGCCAGTACATCCGCGCTTAATAATATATAAAAAAATATCAAAATGACTCCCGAAATAAGAAAAATAGTAGCAGAGAAGATATGTCAAGTTCAAGATGTAAACATTAAGTTTTCTCGTTCTTTTATTTATGTTTACTATAATGTATTATTGGAAATAAACTTACGTTTCTATGAATATTGATTTTTTTAGGCCCACGTAAAGTTAAACCCTGTTTGCTCAGCCCAATGTAGTCTTTCAGTTTGACACCCTTGCTGTACACCACTTTTTTGAGGTAACCACATGAGTAAAAGAGACCACACATCACTTGGGAAACAGACTAACCAAAGTGTCAGACTGACCCCAACATCTGGTCATGCATCTCAGTGCCTAAGGTTGTGATATGGCCCCCCCCCCCTTTGGTGACCATATCCTTGATTGTCAGCGTGATCTAGAGGTGTGGGATTTTTATAATAATAAGACATTTTAAATTCTTAATATGACTTTATTAAGAATATTACTTAAACGTCTAACAATTTAGATAAAGTTATATAAATGAGAATCTAGAATGAACGAACACACAGAAATAGTTAAACCGAATCGCGTAACTTAGACCCCTTTATCTAAATAATTATATTATCCGCCTACTCTCACTTCTGATAATATTACAAGTCCTAATATCAAATAATCAGTCCTACCTTAATCCAAACTAAGATTCAATCACTGTATGGTAACGTCTGGGTGCGCGTACAATGGTATTTACCTAGTAGCAATGGATGGGTTTCCCGGTAACTTTACGTTAGGCTGTCCACTCACGCTCGTATCTCTTCCAAACATAACTTTCCCTAAATTGCCATCCTGCTTACTGAAACTTCTGTTCTTTTAAAAGCTCTCTTATTTGCATCTCTTATTCGCATTTTGCTTCTTGGATTTTGGTTGGAAAAGAGTTGCCATTAATCTTGGCCGTTAAAAAACCCAGAGGTTATGTTTAAAGAAAAGACGCGTAAGCCCGTCACAAGGTCAGGAAAACAGATATAGACACAGTAGGGCTTGACCCTTGTATAGGCTATTGCACCACTGTGTGTGTGAGAGAGAGAGAGAGAGAGTTTAGTTTAATAGTAGAAACTTATCAATTTCTCAGAAGCGATTAAAAGTTTTTGAACGTATTACATGTATACGAAATAGGAAATATTTTATAAAAAATAAATACTGTTTTATTTATAACAAATATTTTTGATTCCTGAAAACAAAAAGGAGGCGAAGGTGTTCGGAATACTTTAAATGATTTGATTATTGTTCAATCGTAGGTATGTTTTTATTCATTTTTGAAAAGAAAATGTGCATGCACATGCATATATAAATGCAATATTCTTCTTTTAGAGCTTAAGCTTTTAAAATTATGGAAGTGTCAGGAATAAACTTAACAGATTTATGAATATTATGTCGAAGAATGAACTACTGAACCGATTTGGTAGCAAGCTATGCGTGCATTAATTTCAAGAATCGCTCGATTTACTCGCACAATGTACAAACTAGACGAATTGATACGATCCATTAATTTTTCGTTAGCTAACAAACTCTTGTTACCTAATCTTTTACATTTTTAAGAAGAGTAGCAATTTCAGCCCTTTGAAGCAAGATCGCTATTCTAGAAATTTTCCCACCGATTTTGTGTAGAATATGTAGGGGAATTTATTTAGAAACATAAGATATGGGGAAAGTTTTGAAGGTGAAATTTCAAGCTGTACTAACTTTTATAAATAAAAATGAAGTTATGCTACATAATATTTTTTTTAATATTTTTGATATTAAGAAAACAAAACAAGGATAAATTTGAGGGAAAATTAAATGTGATCAGGTGGAAAAAAATGATATTCTTCGTAGACCTCAGTTCGGTTTATAAAGCGATATTGTTCTGGAAAAAGCAAGAAGTCTACGTCCTGGATCTCTTCCAAATCCACTTTGCATCGCTGCAAGACATTTGTTAAATGTGATTCCAGCAACTGACAAGAAAATGAGACCTACAAGGCATTGTTATGAGTATTGTCGCAGAATGAATGATTCTGGAAAGAGGATCCGCAGAAAACAATTGTTATTACTCTCCTAGCTCTGACGTTGAGTTATGTTTCACACATTGCTTTAAATAATATCGTACATAAAGAATACTCCTGTAAGTAAAAAACTGTATGAAAGTGTAGAATATTTAAAATAGTTACTTTTTAAACTTATATATATATATATATATATATATATATTACCATTAAGTGAGAAAACCATAATTGCATAGAATAAATAGGTATTTCATGAAATAACGAGACAAGACAGTTAAAGTGTACAAAATTAATAAATTCTCCGATTTAACGAGGTATTTTTTTTGAACAAGGATTACTTGATCGTTAAAGTGTAAAATGTGGCCCTCGAAATTTCTTTGAACCGATTCTAGCTGCTTTTAGTCAATTTTGAGCTCAAATCAATGTGTGACCACAGCACTCTTCGCTATATTAAATAATGGAAATTAAACAAAGGTATTTCATAAAATTTAAATTGATATTCTCTTAAAATTTTGTTTGAGAAAGTTTACACAACGTTTTCATGAATCAACATTTTTGTCTTCCTAGCATGTATTTTTTATAATAATTAATTATAACTACTTTTTACTTTCTGTTTAATTAGTGAATAATTAATTTCTATTCCGTTTGATTAATTTCCTCTCTGTTTAATTATGCAATATGAGCAATAATAAGTTATATTATATTGGATTTTCCTTATTATTTATCAATTAATCATCCGCAATAGGGATAAAATATAATTTTCGACAGATTTTTGCTATTAATTTATAAAATAATTCTTAAATTGTTTATTTTTCACTTTAACGGTCTACCATTAGTTTTTTCATGGGATAACCAGTTATTTCATAGAATAACTAGGTGAAGTATGAAGTTTTTCATCTATTATATACTTCAAATGACTTGTTTAGTTATTTCAAAAAATACCTTGTTGTTCTATGAAATAACTGAATTATACACTTAAGTGGTAACATATCCAAATGTATATATACATGTAACGTTTCGAAAGATGCATGAAGACTTTTCAGGAAAACATTTTTTATTCATTCTTTAAGAAAGTTTTTAATAACCTTACTGCGAGAGAAATCCACGCCAACTGTAAATTTTTTATTTGAATTGCATATTTATTTTAGGAACTGCAAAGTTATATTTTTGTTTATGTTTCAAATAGAGAGTAAAGCGTAAGATATTAGGGCTAAGCATATAAATTGAAAAGAGATGGGATTGGAATTTGAAGGTTGCATGATCTTTTCTGAGAAAGTATTAGCTATTTAATTTTATACGCGAATATACATATACTAGGGGAAAATAAATATTAAATGGGGAATAGAATTTGGTTTCAATTATAAATTAATTATCCTTACATACATATAATTATCTATGTGCCTATATGGTAATGAAGAGTATTTTTATTTCAAGTAAAGTTTTTAGAAATTTCCTCACAAAAATTCGTTATAAAAATAGCATTTAAACTTACATAAACTAATGGTGGTGAACGTTTAAAATAATTTTAAACTTTTAAAGTTATAGAATAACATTAAATTAATATTTAATTAAAAATAATAATTTTAAGACCAAATTGGTTGTAAAAAATAATTTTAATGAGTTCCGTTTATAAATATATATGTATACAGATAAGTATAGAACCTAAGTATAACTAATCAAGATAGGAAATATTAGGCACAAGAGTACAATAACAAACTCCTGGCCTTAGGAACCAAGATTGCAGGTTTAACCAAGTTTTAGGGCTAGCCAACCTTCACCTGTAAATTGTCTATACAATATGCCAAGGGGAAAGGTATATATATGATTCAAAATTAACGTTTTATAGCAATACAAAGTAATTTACATAGAATTTTAAACATTTATATTTTAATCTGTAGTATCAATTAAATACAAACTCAAAAAATATTTTTTGGTGTGCGTGGGGGGATGCTAAGGAATCATCTGATTGATTTTCTTGTACTTGAGGACATTTAACGGCAAAATTAACGTTGACGTTGTATTAATTGATCTTCCTTTCATAACATAAAATCGATGGTTTCGCTTCAGCGGAAGAGGTGAAATTGCTAAGTTGATTTCTGAAAAGATTTGGTATATTTAATTTGATAAGAAAACAGTCATGTAATATTGTTATTATGTTGAATACGCTGCTTTATCCACTTTTTGGAGACGCGATTTTCTAAAACTCTTATCGAACTAGATGCCTATTGCTGAATTTGTTAAAATGAATGTAGGTAAAATATATACACATTTACTTAGCCACAACTTTTATTTATTAAAATATATCAATAACATTTGATAGTAGAAAAGGCGAATACAAGTTCATAAATTCAAGTTTGGGTTAAAGAATTAGAATAGGAAAGGCAAAAATTATCTCCCTATCTTTAAAACTTAACCTTTTTTATATAGAGGCTAAAACTTTAGTATTTTGCTAAGCAGTGCATATATCTCTAAAATATTTGGTAAATAAATTATAAAAACCAACACAACAAATACTAATTCTTCAAAGTTATTCAGTTTAATATTACTGAAAAGCAAGCATTATTTAATATTGAGTGTGTCAAGATGTACAGATGGAGAATATTAAAATAATAAAACTTTACTTGTATCTGTTTTAGAAATTGTTTCTTTTATTTTCTTCGTAAATTGTATTCGTTGAATTGGAGGATTTGCATTTTACTTGGAAGTTAAAATAAATAAGATAACTGTTTGTTATTATTATTTTTATATTCTCTCTAAATGTAGCTGGGGAAATTCGTGAGTCTTTTTGGCGAATTTTCGTTTATTTTATTCGTAACTGCTAATTGAAATTGAATATTTTCATTGATGCATAAAATAACACAAAGAAGTTAATCACAATAAAAAAGTTATTTAATATTTTGTAACGCATTTTCAATTAAATATAAGAAAAAGAATTAGAAAATTATGCAAAAAAAAAAAAAAAGATATTGAATTTTTTTTCTAAATTATTTTTATGCTGATGGGTTTCTTAAAAATGGTTTGTTACACACACACTTCTTTATAATTATCTTATAATATTATGTTATGAAAATATTAATATAAGGCTAATATAAATAACTAATATTAAATCAGCAATCAGCTTTATAAAAACAAATATAAAATCTTAAAGGTAAAAATTATTATCTAGAAATAATAAGATTTACAAAAAAAAAAAAAAAATGTTTGATTTAACGGTTTTTACAATTTTTTGCTTATGACCTATTTATATGTATAACGTAAAACAGCTTTTGGGTTCAAAATAATACAAAAAGCTAACTACATAATTTTGTAAAGAAAGATTTAAAAATTCATGAAGGGATTTTAAGATGCTACTCCTAGTACAATAATTGACATACACACATGTATTTTGATTTACAAGTACGTCAAAATATATATAATAAAATTTGGCATGAGTTTTCTGACACACACAAACATATACATACATATATATATAAAATGATTGGTATTAGTTAAATACTATGTGAATGCTTATAGAAAATTCCTTAAAAAATGTATAAATTCTAAATTCAACTATTTTTTAAAAAATAAGTAATGCTTTGATTAAAAAATGCATACCAGCTTTAGTTACATGTACTAATAGCAATAGTTAAAAAATATCAAAGCATTTGGCAAAAAAACCTTAAGATTTAAAAAAAAAAAGAAGTTAAAAAATTATTTTTCTTTCTAAGATAAAGCAGTAAAGATTATATTTTCCATTGAGATGGGAATAAAAAAGCACATAAAACTTACCATAAATATGTTTTTTTATGTATGAGCTTTCACAAATTTTGAGAGATCAAAGAAAATTATATAAAAAATAACTTAGGGAAAAAGGCTTTTATTTAAATTTTTGAGCGGTTTTTGCCAATTGAATCGTACTGTGTTCCCTTAATAAATTATAAAATCTTTGAAATATAATTGACTTTGAAGTATTGTTAGTTTAATAGCACCTACTTTATTTTTATTAAATCTTGTTTCACATATTTGAAATTTTCGATACATTTACAATAAAAGTTATATTATCATCTCAGCATGAAATATTTTATATTTCAATGATATCCAATGAATGATTTCAACGAGTTCTTTCATAAAGAGTGGGCCGAAGTCTTTATAGGTATAGAATATTTCAATCTAAAAGATCTATATCGTTCTTTAAATGGAATTTCTTTGCGTATCATTGCTTGAAGCAAAAAATACGATTCTTGAAAAAGAGCAAAAGATGCTTTAAATGTCTTTTTTCAATCGAAATATGACATCGAAAATTTGAAAAGGACTTCGAGATATGGTTTTAAATATGAACTTTTCTGACATTATATGTATATGAAATACTTCGACGAAGAATTACATTTTGTTAAGTTGAGATGTCTATGTTGTAATCGTTCAAAAATGTAAGATAAAGATAGCTTGTGGATACATCTCTTCCTTTATTATTTTATGTAGAATATATTAACAAACACAGAACCCATAACACACTAAAAAAATATTCTGTGCATAAGACACATATGAACCGTTAATGGCGATTACCACTCACACACAAGCAGCTTAAATCTTTCAGAACAGTCTGGTCTGTATACAAAGTGATGTCAACCTGTAGTATGTAACTCCTAATGAAATTATTATGCGAGATGCGGGAGGTCTCAGTACCATTACACATTAAAAAGTCCTCAAGAGAAGATTAGCATAAATTAATATCCCTCAAGAGAAGATTAGCATAAATTAATATAGATATCTTGTTTTTTTTTGGCAGACGTATGCTTACAACTCCTCAGAAAAATCATAAAAGCTTCATTCAAAACTTTGGAATGATAACATCATCATGTGGATTTGTATAAGTTACAGATAAAAAAAATATATACAAACATTCAAATTTATTTATATAGTTTATGTAGTTCAATCATAGAGTAACTATAAAATTATATTTAAATTTATAAGTAGGAGTTATATAAATACATCACTTAAAATAAGCCATTACTGATATAAAATATTACCACTATAATTTATAATTTGATATAAAATATATATTGCCGTTAATATTTTATAATCTGATATAAAATATATATTGCCGTTAATATTTTATAATCTGATATAAAATATATATTGCCGTTAATATTTTATAATCTGATATAAAATATTATCTTTACTTTATCGCTTCGCTTGGTATTTCATGAATGTGTATGACTGCATGCTGCTTCTAAGTTATTGATATCCAGACCTATAATTAAGCTATCGATTGTATTGAGAAACATTATTTTGTATTTATCCTCTTGATTTACACGATTTGAATTTATGAAATATAAATTTTCTTTATGCTTTTGTAACTCCCTTGAAATCGATTTTTGCACAACCCATTTTTATCAGATCTCTACTCAAACAAATAATCAAAATTGCGTGGTCAGGTCATACTGCAGGTCTAACATTTCAAAAACGGAAATTATTTTTCCTTGAAACTGCTTTTAAAATCGATTTCCCACAAAACAGGGTTTTTGCGGATTTCTTTTTAAAAAAAGTAACATATTTGCCGAACTTAGAATCTCTCTCTATGTCTAATATTTAAAAAAATGGGAATTTCTTTAAAAGTAAAAATCCCCACAACCCTCCTTGGGAGCTGATTTCCACAAAATCCGCTTTTAGCGGATCTCTACTCATCAAAAGAAACATGTCTGCCAAATTTCGTCAGTAGGTCTAATAGTTCCGATATCTCGTGAGGAGTGAGTGAGAGGTTTGTTTTTCTCCTATATTCATATGTGCGTACTAAAATACAATGCCTAAGGTCGTGGTAATATAATAAAACAATGCTGAAATAGTCTTAGGATCACGCTATAAATATATCCATAGGAATTTTATTATGATGGATTTCATTTGTGTTCAATGATAAGTATAAAGAATCTTGTATATAAAGTGATTATCACTGATGGGCTGGTATTAATCCCTTAAAAGCCAATTAAATGATACGCGATTCGCTCCCCAGTTTTTCACATAGGCATGCGTGTGCTATGCTTTGGAAGGAAAAGAAAAGGCACAAAAAAGGAAATTTTTCACTTAAATAAGTAAACTCTTCTCAAACACTCTCAAGATCACTCAGTTTTTACATTCCAAAGTCATCGGGATACTTATATTGATGACAGCGCAAAGAAACGGATCGCGTAAGTGAGTGAATGTTAACGTCGCACTGGTGAGCTACACGAGGGCTTTTGATTACGGACCACGTAATTTTGAACCATGATCAAGTGACGAAGACGACACCTGAGCTGGCACCCCATTCTCCTAACTACCACACCTCATCAACGGGAGGACGTTTGAGTTCTTGAAAGATTTGACTTGCATCTTTCCCCTACACGGCGGGTCTTTGGTGTTACTGGGCTCCAACTCGTGACATGCTAGCCACGATCCACCTTGACCGCTAAGAAACGGATCACATTTTGGAGAGACGTATACATATACGTTTTGTGCACTTAACGAACTAGTTGAGTGAAACTTATAACTATGCCGGTGGCAGTTAAGAGGTTAACAGACGAATTTGATATGTTTGTCAGAGATGGTTGCCTAAATCATTCAATTAGTAAATTATATATTAATTCAAAATTCAATGATCCACAATGTCAAGAGTGTGCCGAGAGTATACCATGCAGGGCACCATGGACAACGCGCGGTGACCTACCACGTCTAATTAATGACCCTGATCAGAGATAATGGCGTAGAATAATTGGTTTCCCCAGTAACATCACCGATTCAAATAATTGCAACAATCTTTTTGGAAAATGGGACGGATGTGTTTGGGAGAACAGTGTAGTGAAATTTCGTGGTGATGGGATGAGATTATTGAGGGACTTGCTGAGTGCCTTTACTAACATGCCATCGGCTGCAAAATATTTACTCTACTCGTGGAGATATCGGTTGTATTCCGGAGGACTGCAAAAAGGTTGCTTCGTTATATGTTACGATTCTAATTGGTAAGATTTGATGGTCAGATTTAAGTGTGGTGCAAAATCCTCGACACCTTAGACCCCAGATGACAACAAAGCACTGTGCAAACTGGTGATGGTTCCATAATGATGTGGATTGTTTCTACAAGACATGAAATGGATCTTCTGGTTAGATTGGATTAGTTGTTTACGGAAAATTATTATGCATTAATTTCATGCCCTTTAAAAACGACAGAAGTTTTAAGAATGACAATATGCCTTGACACTCACCAGATCAAAGCCTTTCACGATTGGTTTAAGGAACATTTTGGAGAATTCCAGTGGAGGAAGACCTGGCTAAAATTACTTGACATGAATCCCATCTAACATGTGTATGATGTGAAGGAAAACTTAGAGTTTTAAGTTCTGAACCACAGAAACACTGTTGGAGCTGTAGGTTGTAGGAGCAGGTTTAATATTTTTCAGGAAACTTCCTATGATTTGTTAAATCAATGACACGACTTTTATTGTAATTTTCCAAGCAGAAAAAGTTTTCATGTTGTATTAGGAAGTAATCCATAACTTTTGGTCTTCAATGCATATTTATACAAAGAAACATTTGAAATAATCTTAGTTAATAATCCGATTGAACCTTTCTGTTCCTTTTTTATATTACACAGTAGAATCATATTTATAATAGATCATTATGAACAGATAATTTTCTTTCATTTCTGTAACATTTCTACTATCTTAGGCGTCTTTGTAAACTGCATTCCAGCTGAAAGTTACTTGTAGAACGTTTTCCTTTAGACAACATCTTAATACATGGCATAATAATTTGATTCTCTTTACTTACGTATGAAAATTTCTTAGAAAAAAAATATTTTGCTTTTGAAATCTTTATTAAAATAGGTAGTATATTTTACATATTTTGTTATCTAATGCATATTTTGTCACGCAAACAGTAAGAAATGTGGAATAATTTACAGTATTCAGCTTAATGTATGTTGTTTATCAAAGTATTACGTGAATTCTTTTTTTCTAAAAATAATTTTTGGGCTGATTAATTAGTATATTTTTCATTGTATGTCATAAAATACAACAAAATAAATTGAATAGAAATCACTTTCTAAATGTTGCATGATTATTTTGGAAGCACACAAATAAAATTGAAAACCGGTACTAATAGTAGAAAACATTTGTGCAAATAGGCTAATTTTAGATCGTCTTTAGGGGGGGAACTTGTTTCTTTCGAAACTCAGATTTACCAGCAGTCATTTTTTTTCTTTTATATTTTAAAATAAGCTTTCCAAATTCTACATTTTTAAAAGTTTATTTTTTTAAGTTCATCTAAAATGTTTTTTTTTCTAAATTTTGAAAGGGTTTTTTGAAATAACCTTAGCAAGTTATCAAGAAAAAAAATTAGAAATTTAACGAAACTTGCAGGAAATGCAAAACAGGTTAGGGTATACAAACGATTAGAATTTCAAAGTGATTTCAGATGTGTGGGAAGATAAACACCCACTAAATTTTCAAGTGAGTCATGAATAAAATGCACACTGCATATTCTTTGAAACGGATCTATGCCTCACAAAAAGCTCAGAGCACCATTTGAGTTACTAACAGTGTTCGAATGTGGGCGTAAGATCCGTATTTTTGAATGTGGAATTTCGCGTGTAAAGGAATTGCTCCACAGGCTTTAATGCCACAAAAAACTTGCGTTTGTGGAAAAAATAGAAAATAAAAATAAAGTACAGAAAAGGGGAATGGATAAAAATAAAAATATGCGAAAACTTACTTTTCAATTAAGTAGAAAACTTAGCTGTGTGCCACGCAGAGTGGCGTTATAGGAAAATGGTAGGCACTTCCACCGCACAGAGATTAATGCAAGTGAATACCCGCTTGTAGAAGGGCTGCTGCACTACGTTCGGAACCGTGATTTTGCAAAAGCAAATAAATGAATAATATTTATGATATTTAGTGACACTTAGATTAGAGTACATATATAAAATTGTTTTAAGGACCTTTTGACAAAAAAATTATTTATATACAATATTTCGACAAAAAATAAACATAGAAGAACCTTATTTCAAAATGTTCTCCTTTTGTGTGAAAAATGCTTCTATTATAATATCTTGCCTGGATATAGCTCAAATCTTTGTATAGTTGAACTAGAATTTTTTAAATATATAACTTAGAAGTGGGTTTATCCCTATTTTACGACAAAAGAAGGGGAAAATTTTAAGAAAGAAACGCCGATAATTATTTCAATTGCTTGTAACTCTGAAAATAATGTGAATTTTTCAAAAATCATAGTTGAGCCTCTGTACAGAAGTCTGAGCTATATGCAGGCAAAATATTATTATAATAGAAGAATTTTTCACAAAAAGAGGACATTTTGAAAAAAGGTTCTTCTAAGTTACTTTTTTGCCGAAATATTGCATTTAAATAATTTTTTTTGTCATAATGTCCTTAAAACAATTTTATACATGTATTCTAATCTAAGTGGCACTAAATGTCACGAAAATTATCCATTTATGTGCTTTTTTAAAATCACGGTTCCGAAAGTAGTCGGATACCTAAAAATCTGTCATGGCTTAAAGTCCTCAGGTTAGTGGTGATGAAGTCAGGGGATTGGAAGTGCTGACTCGGATGTCATGGTAGTCACATGACCCAGGTTTAAAGCTACGAGGTTCTTCTGCAATAGCCCTCGTGTTGCTTAGTGAGTGACGTTAATAAACACTCCATCACTCCACAGTATTGGCGGACTTTACAGCGTACTTTAACTCTTTCGTGAAGGGTTTGTCATATATGCACCAGTGTCAAAATCCCTTATCGAGCGGTAGGTATGGAACCGCGTTTTTAAGGTATCCTACTACGTTCGGAAAAGTGATATTCCAAAAGCGTATGAATGGATAATATTTATGATATTTAGTGTCACTTAGATTAGAAAATGTATATAAAACTGTTTTAAGAATATTATTACAATAAAAAAATTTTTAAGTACAATATTTGGACAAAAATGGAACATAGAATGACCCATTTTTAAAATATTCTCCTTTTGTAAAAAATGTTTCTATTACAATAATATTTTGCCTGTCTATAGCTCAGACCTCTGTACAGAGGCTCAACTCGAATTTTTGAAACATAAATTACTTAGGAGTGGGTTTATCCGTGTTTTACGACAACAGAGGGGAGAAATCTTAAGAAAAAAAACGCCGATAATTAATTTAATTGGTTGTAACTCTGAAAATAATGTAAATATTTCAAAAACCATAGTTCAGACTCTCTGGAGAAGTCTTTATTTTATATAAGCGAAATATTATTATTTTAGAAGCATTTTTTTTATAAAAGGAGAACATTTTGAAAAAAAGTTATTCTAAGTTAATTTTTTGCCAAAATAGTGTATTTGAATAATTTTTTGTCAAAATGTTTTTAAAAAAGTTTTATTCATGTATTCTAATCTAAGTGACTCTAAATATCATGGAAATTATCCATTGAGGCGCTTTTTTAAAATCACGGTTCCGGATGTAGTCGCATACCTTAATGAAACTTTACATAGGGACGATCACTCCTGCAGATCAAATTCGAAACTCGATTCAGGGATGCATCACCAGCTGATGGTGACATTTGAAAGGGATGCATATGTAACAGACTCGTCTCTAAAATTATTTCTGTTGATTACTACATCGAAGCATAAAAATTAACGTCTTGGCAAAGTATTGAAACATGTCTACTAATGCCAATGATTGCCACTTCATGAGTTATCTTTAAAGATTCTTCTCCATAAGATTCTCCTGACGCAGAATTACCCATTCCTTCAGTTCATCAACACAGCCAATGACATACCGTTTGGCAACAAGTTGTCTTTTCTTATGTGATTGCCGCTACAATCTCGATTGTAACAGTAGGAAAGTTATTATCTTTCTATATTGGTGAATGCTTTCTGCAAAGGATCATTCAAGGTTATATTCAACATTATACTAAATGAATGATAGCTGTTATGGTCAAGTTCGATGTAGAAAGTCATGATCGATCCCGCCTACTCCAAATTGTGTGGATTTGAATAGCGAGGGTAAAATTAGGGAAGCTCTGATGTTCAATATCCTTTTCCCTTTCAAAGCATTCCTGGAGGTGCTCATCCGTATTTTAACAGAAATTAAAGAGCTATTTTCAGTGGCCAAACGATTTCATTTCTTTCATGAGCTACACGTTCCTTCAATGATTCTTTCTTGAGTGGTCATAATGGCCAATGACTCGTCAGTGCTTCTTCTCTCACAGAGTATAGCTTAATTTCGACATCAGTGATAAAGGCCAACCAAGATTTCATTCATCAGCTTGATATTCAGAATCTGTATGAATCTACAAAATGATGAGTGAAAATTCTCAACGCAGCGACTATTTCTTTTCAGCATTACTTAGAGCAGTGCTTCTCAAACTTTCAATATTTGCGCCCAAATTTTCAATCATAATTTTCATCGCGCCCCCCTTACAATGACAATGTATTGAATGCAATAATAATACACAATTACAATACGACCACATTTTTAAACCATATAGTATATCAAGAAAAGATTTAAATTTTGTATATGTTGCTCTTTTAAGTAATACATATTTTAATTATGCCGCTTCTAAGCAATAGGATAAGTATTATGTCTCTTTTCTTTTCTGATTTTAAAATATATTTTAATTAAATTAAATATTTATATCTTCAATCTTCTATTTCTAAAGTCTAATCGTACATTTCCAACATTCTGACTTTTAAAAAAAGTTTTCTGCCGTTGCTGCTTTAATGACAAAATATAGATCTCAACTAAATATTGGGAAAAAATCGAGAGTCAATATCTAATATTAAATCTTTCTTTGAAAAACGTTGCTCTGTAAGACATGGCCACACAGGAACCATTAATAATTATAAAACTTTTGTTCTCTTGATTTAGTATTGATAAATTAATTATCAAATATATTTTGCAGTACTGATACATTTATAATTATAATAAGTATTATTTTTTACATTTTGTTCTGCTTCCTTTCATAAATTAGTGCTTTTGTAAGTTACATTTTTATTTTCGACTTTTTGACATGCTCGCGCCCTCCTTGTAAGGTTATCCTGCCCCCTTAGGGGGGGGGGCGCCCCACAGTTTGAGAAGCTCTGACTTTGAGTCATTAAGTGAGTTTACTGTAAGTAATATGTGGAGTAAAATTCATTTATATATGGTGATATTTTTTTTTTCTAACATCGTATTAAAATTTTCAGAAACAGTAAAATATATGTGTTATAAAAACAACTTTAATAAAATAAATTCTATCCTGATCAATCTCATTATGGTCACGGTCTCGTGGCTGGAGTGTCATGAGTTCGAACCAAGGACCTTTGATGACCCGCCGTGTAGAGGGGGCCCAAGCTGGTTAAAATATGTCGAGGTTCAAACCCTCCCGATAATGTAGCTTTATAGTGCGATGTTAACAAAACTCAAACAATAACTAATAAACTTCTACTATTGAATCCTGATATAATATAGTACTTAAAAATTTTATATAATAAATAAATAAATAAATATATATATTGTCTTGAGAATCAGTGAATCAAAAATGACGGATCTGTTGTTCCTAAACTGTAAATTCAAAAATATTTGAAAAATATTTTTTGACTTTAAATTTTAATTCACACACACACACACACACACATACGAATTAATAATTTCAAATACACAGATAAAAGTTCTGATTGCATGTTATGCATTATTAATCTTCTCATTTACAATGTAGGTAAATATTTTATTTAATTTCAACATTATTATTTGTGTTTACTATTTGAATAAATTTTCTTGAAGCTATTGAACTAAGCAAAATAACTCTGAAAAAAGGTGTAATTACTTTGAAACATACATGCGAGTAATTAAAATATATACTTTATGTAAATTCAAATAAAGCAGACAACATTAACTATTCTTGAAATATAGAACAGTTCAACGAGAGACTCTCATTAGTTTTAAAACTTCAACACGTTAAGAACTTCAAATAGAGAATTTTAATTACCAGAGTTAACCACTATATAAACTATCATTTCATTAATTATCCTTTATTAACTTATACAGAATGTTTCCGCTTATAAAATATGTATGCAGTTTTAACTTTCCATCATGATTATTTTATTCATAATAGAAAAGAAGAAAGTATTTTTACAAACATTCAGTTATAATCTCACTTACCTTTGTGAGCTAAAACAGCATTAATGAAAATGATAATTTTCTTTACTATGATCTACACTGTTTAGTGTAAAAGTAACAAATATGTACTGATACTATTTTAGAATTTAAAAAAAAAAAAAAACCTTTTGATTCTGTTAAAAAATTAAATACGATGTTTTCCTTTTAAAAACGAACAGAAACACTTTTTATTTAACTTGAAAGACTATTCTACTGAATATTTTCTGTGTCTAATAAAATGAACGGGAAATAACATGCAAAAAATATTTGTCAAATGTACACTGACTAATATAAACTAACTTAAAAATAATGAATATAAACTTTGAGCTACACCATTGTTTCCCTTTCAGAAAATTTCTCCAGTGACTGCTCTCAATTCTAATTCTATTACTGATTATGAGCCCACTTCGCACAGTATTTCATGATATGTGATTGTTTTAAAGTTATAGATAAATCCAAGCATCCAGATTTCGAATATAATAAAAAAATTCTTACAGCTCTTGTCTCTTGATTTAAAAATGATCCTGAAGCCAAAGTATATTTACCTAATACACTGCTGTGGCCACCGTAAATGCAACACCAAGAAAGACAAGAGATAGCACAACAAAATTTATTTTTGTAAATAACATGTTCACCAAGTATCAAATGATTAAATTTACAGACTTCTGTGAAGTGTGGTTCCTGCCAGAATCAGTAGCCAGAGTAATCGCCATTGTTGGAGATCCCCGCTGCCACACGCATCGGCATTGATTCAAAGAGACTTTGAACGTATTCTTGGGGTACAGTAGACCAAGCAGCTTCCACACGTTGCCAAAGTTGATCTGGTGTGGCAGCTGGGGGTGTAATCTGGGACAAGATGTGAGCAACCATGGACACCATGTTTTCTATCGGCGAAAAATCCGGAGAGCGAGCCCGCCAGGGAAGCAATTTTATCTGGTGATTGACGAAGAACGTTTGGGCAATGCGTGCCACGTGTGGTCTTGCATTACCCTGTTGAAATATGGCTGTGGCCAAGCCCTGAAGGTAAGGAAGGAAAACTGGCTCCAACACCTCGGAGATGTAGCGCTGGCTGCTTAACCCTCCAAGCGGTCTGCACGTAAACCCCGCCATTCCAGAGATGCTTTTTCTGCCTTCAAGCAAGATTCCCAAAAGCGGCCGAGCCGCATTCTTAAAAATACAGCTCAACCGCTTTTGAGAACCCCACCTGAAAGCAAAAAAATATGTGCGATGCATTTTTGAAGCATCTCCAGAATGGCAATAAGTGCAGACCGCTTAGAGGGTTAAAGTACCGGCAATGCATACTAGAGGAGTGCAAGAGTGATATACAATACGGCCCCATACTATAATACCCGGTGCAGGATCAGTGTGGCGGTGCATAGCACACCTGTTCAGCATCCTCTCTCCACGGTGTCTCCAGACTCGAATCCGACCATAGCAGTGTTACAGACAGACGCGTGACTCGTCAGTAAAGACAACTTCATTCCATTCTGCCACCCACATCATTCTTTGATCCCACCATTGGCGGCGGAGACGTCTGTGGTTCTGCGTCAAAGGTAGACCAAGCAATAGAAGTCTTGCAGACAGACCACTCTGCTGTGAACGTCGTCAAATGGTACGCGCAGACACTGAATGATGCGTTACAGACTCAATGTGCTATGCTATAGTTCGAGATGTGACTGAGCGATCCATCACTTCCACGCGCACAATTTGTTTGTCCTCACGTGAAGTGGTGCACTGAGGTGGATGCGATCGACTACGTCGGTCCATCGTGCCCTCCTACATCCAACGGTCACATATCCGTATTACAGTTGTTTGGTTTCGTCCAACACGACTACCGATTTCGCAGAAATATAATCCACAATCTCGTTAGGCCACTATCCTTCCTCTGTCGGACTCGGATACTTGAACAAAAGCTGATCACTGTTTTCTGCGAGACATAACTGATCGCGTTTTTTGAAAAAAAAAACCACAAGAAAAACACAATTGACGAACTTGAAATCTTCGAAATCCCCAAGCTTTAAATAGCGCTTTAAGGTGGCGCCACAGGCGCGCATGATGTGTGTCTGCGCCGAAATTCTAATCATTTGCACATCTCACCTTCGTTAATGCATGTGTATTTCATGTTAGTTGCATGCTTCCTTTAGGGTGTTGCTTTTACGGTGTCCAACAGTGTACATTGCTTACACCCCCCACACTCGCAAACTAACACCTTCTTGCAATCGATTTCTTAAAAAAACCTTTATTTTACAGATTTCTTCTCAACAAACGAAATACATTTCCCAATTTTCAGCTATGTTCTGGAAAACGGGATTTTTTAAAATATTTTTAACTTCCCCCCTAATTCCCCGTGAACTCCCTGGAAGTTAATTTCAACAACACTCGTTATTAGTGGATTTCTACTCAACAAAAGAAACAAGCTTTTCAAATTTCTATTGTGTAGCTCTAAGAAATCAAACACGGAAATTTTTATCCATGAAGTCTTCATAACCACCACAGCTTCTACTTGGTGTCAATTTCCTCAAAACCTATTTTTAGAAAATATCTACTTAACAATATAAAAATGCTGGTCAAACTTCAAGTCTGTAAATCTAATAGTTAAAAAAAGGGAATGTTTTCCTCATATATAATGGTTTTATTAATCTCTCTAATCCCCTCCTTTGGAATCAGTTTCTGCAAAGACCATTCTGAGCCAAAGTCTGAAAGAAATAAGTAGAAACAAAAGAGAACGTAAAAAGAAACAAGTCTGCAGAATTTCAAGTCTGTGCGTGTATTGTTTCAGGTTATTTTATGAAGATTGAATGAGCGAGTCGCTCCTCTTTTGTATATTGTGTAAGTTTAGTGATCAATTCAAAAAATTGCCCTGTGATTAAAAGAAAAAAAATATTTAATTTATTGATTTAGTTTACAGAAAGGTTTCGTTTTCGAAAAGCATTAAGTCATTCTTACGTATATATTTTTTATGATATTGTCTTTTATTTCACTTAGAATAAAAACAATTGTAATTTAAGTCTAAAAAATGATCCCAATTTGATCATTTCTCTTGTAGTAAATTTATGGGTAAGACAATGAAAAATAATATTTGATTGAAGAATTTCTACTTGTCGTTTTTTTTAGTGGCCGCGGTAGCCGAGTTGTCAATGTATTGAATGCAAAGTCAAGGTATCGGCAAGAAAGGGTGGACAGTGGCAGATTTCAGTGTCATGTAGTGGTTGACCTAGGCTCACAGAAGATCGGGAGGACAGTTTGACGCTTGATTCATCGTGATCAACCATTAGACGTGTGACTCGTACACGAGTGTCCACCATGATTCTTCAAAAACGGCTGATAGAGCGAAATTCCCGCTCGCACCGCCTGCTACGTCACCTACCCCTCACGCCTACACACTGTCGATCTAGATTACAGTGGTTCTTGGTTCGATCAGGTTGGAATCATGTTGACTGGGGAAGT
>BMAV01010986.1:160965-201786 GCA_019973955.1 Trichonephila inaurata madagascariensis
CCTGACGATCATCGAAGACGGGTCTAGAGACGCCCAGGGCAGCTGTCGATAATGCTTTCATTTTTGCAAGCCACACAGGCCCTCGACTTGAAGTTATGATCAAGGGCACCACTTCTTTTGAAACCCGGCCCCCTTTGACCGTCATTAGAGGCCCACTTAAACACAATGGTACGTCGACGACATTCTAGGAGCAGTTTTGTTTCTGTTCCTCTTGCAGTTCGCTGGTCTTATTTTTCAGCAAGATAATACCATACCACATACATCACGTGTTGCTATGAACTATCTTAATGCTTGTGAAATACTTCCTTAGCCAGCCAGATCGCCAGATCTCTGTCCAATCGATTATGTCTTGGATATGATGGGAAGGGGACTGCATCTACCAGGTAATGTTGATGATCTGTCCTGACAATTGGAGCAAATTCAGCAAGAAATACCGCACGAGATCACCAGAGTGCTTTTTCACTCTATACCACGTCGGGTGGCAACTTGCACCCAGGTTAGAAATGGGTCAACACCTTATTGAGCTCGTTATTTTCTAACTGTTTAACTCTCAAATAAATCATTAATTTTTTCTGAAATGTTAATCATTTTCCATTCGGAAGTAATCTTTCTATCGGCTAATTTTTGTCTCTATTGGACAAGTCTGGTGCGGCGTGTTTTTACACACACACACACAACATATATATATATATATATAGAGAGAGAGAGAGAGAGAGACAGAGAGAGTGTGTGTGTAAATAGGAGCTCATATTTGCCTAGTTTACCCTATAGATAAACCTGCTTACACTATTTTCTTAAAACATTTTTCTTAAAAAAAGTATTAAGAATTAGGTGTATAACTTAGAATAAAGGGTATCTTATATTCCAGTAAGTATAGGATTTAAAATGTATTTTATAACAAATTCTGGTAATCAATAGTGCAAACTAATACAAAATATACTATACAGAAGGATGTAAATCGGCGTAAAAAAAGATCACTCTGAAGAAACAATCAAATGGTATAATATTTTCAGAATAGTAACTAAATACAAACACAGACATATATATTTTTTTTCTTTCTTCAAATATTACTTTCGTGATTTCAATATTCCATATTCAAACCTGGAAGGCAAAATACTCGGGTTTTTCTTCAATATAAAAAGAAACCCAGACACCTTTTTTCTTGTCTTCAAATGGAACAGCAGAGATATGTCAATAAAATTTAGCAAGAACAATAACAGATGTAGCAAAATAAATGCATCAATGTAAAAACACATGAGGCAATAATGAAACATAGCAAATTTGATAAGTAAATATTGATTTTAAAAAAGAAAATTTATGGAAGATATGGAAGGTAATAATTAAATTCACACATAGAGTTATGGTAAGATTTATTCTAAAAAAACATGACTTAAAATCGAGTCGTATAATTTCCCTCTATGTTCTACCGATTAAAATTCTATAAATTGTCAGTTTTAAGGCAAACAAAAAATCTAAAACAAATGTAACAGACTGCGATATGTTTGAAAATATAGTTGTGTATATTCGGGCTCGTGAGCTTTGTGCTATCAATCCCAAAGTAGTTCTTTAAGAAGACACGTGCGGCAATTTAAACAAAGCAATGGGAATTTTGAAAGACAATGATCCTGTTCAAGAAGTACCTCTAGTAATCCAAAGCAATATTCTTGACTTAGCAGTAAATTTCACAGGTCTTTGAATGTCACTGATATCCCCAGTTGTTGCAACAAAAATCGCTGCAGAAATTGAAATAGCTTCTTCAATATGTAATCTTATTTCTTCTGGTACAGCTGGAAAATCCCAAAAGCAGCTCAACCAATTGCTATATATTTTAAAGCTACTAAATCCATATATTATACCTTTAATTATTTCTTTATAATATAATTGTAAAATATTCTACGATGCACACACACAACTTATTGTCTATAAAAATCCTTAAAATACAGGATAGAGCAGTAAAATTCACCCAATAGAATTTACAATGCTTTCTCAACTTCTGCAGTCCTCAGAAACAACTATGAGTGTCTAAAAATACTGACACGATAAGCTAAAGTTAAGTTGCATGCAATTTCTCTTTCGTAGGCAAGTGAATTCCTGAACAGTAAGCTCCGTCAAAATTTATAGTCCTCCTGATTATCTTCCATTTATTAGATAGGTCATAAGGATATAGACTTTTTCACTTGTTTCGAGAAGCCTCTATATGGCTGCCAAATCGGGTCACCAAAAATGATACCACACACAACTTGGCTGTATAGCTAACATTCCATTAAATTTCTATTGAAACGCCATTATAATGTAAGAGAAGGCGTTGCTTGCCAAAATTACAGTTTTTACCATAACATAAATGCAATATAAATAAATAATAACTTTTTAAACATCCAGATTTAAATTATTTAAACTATTTGAGATGAATTTAAGTATTGTTGTTGTTGTCTTGTCCTTCCCGAAGGGAATGAATGAATGTTGCCATAGCCTGAGACAGGTTGGACTTCTTTACGATAGATGGCGACACCACCTATCTCCACCTCCACAATTTAGGTATGGAACTGGAGGGGAGGGAAATATTCTCCAGTTCCTTGCACTCGCGATTCAGCCCACAAGACTTTCGCGGACCCACTGATTTAACGAGCACGTACTCTGTGTGTACTAGGAGGGTATTTGGTGGCATCGGGCATCGAACCCAGGCCTTCCGGTCTGGAGTCGGATGCTCTAACCACTCGGTTACCCACGGCCATTTAAGCTTTAATTACACAAAATTAGTAACAATTTCTATAGCAATTGATTAAATGAATTATGACGTTAAGGGGAAACGGAGTAAAAAAAATTCAATTTCATTAGAAAAAGACGTAACGTATTTACATATTAGTAACTGGTTAATAAGAAAGAAAATTACATACTGATTTGTTTCATTATGCTATATTCTGCTTGAATATCCACTAATTGTTTTAAAACAAAAATGCTTTTTCTACTGTGTTTTTCATTGTTTGTTAGAAAGTTACATTTTACTTATTTTCATATAAAAACATTCAATTCGAAACTAAAAACGATAACTCAATTTTCTCTAATTATTTGAGGTAAGATTAACTATTGGAGTTTTCTTCCACTTTGTGGAATGGTAGAGTGATTTTTCTTCTAATTTACTTAAACTGTTTCACGAAACCAGGACAATATTACAAAGAAAAAAATATACAATTTCTGAAAAAAAGAGAAATTATTCAAGCAAATAATTAATGTTACAAAATGTTTTTTTTTTAAATTTGAGAAACATAAAATTGTATGTCTAATCCGCTTATAAACTTTGAAAATCTGCTTTACACTGGTATAAAGAGGACAGATTTGGAAAAAAGTAAAATGTGTTTATAAATAAAATGTTTTGCTTTGTTTTAGATACGTTCAGTATCAAGAAAAACCATTCGTTTCAGTAATTGAATTGCAATCTACTGAAAAAAAATTGTTGTTAAATAATTTTTAAAAAAAACTCGCTATCTTTCTTTCATTTTAAGGAAATTTAAAAATTTAAAAAGGAGATTGATTCTTTTACTTTCCATAATACAATAATAAAAGCATACAACAAAGTAATACATACATATTACACCATCGACCAATTTCGCCAAGTTCAAAGATGTCACCAAATGCTGTCATCACTATTATTATTGTGTTAGAACGTGTGTGGGAACGGCTTTGTTTATTGGCTGCATCCCGAATTATCTTTTAATTTGAGAAAATTGAACGTAAGTATAATTCCTAAATATAGCAATAATAATAATAATAATAAATGTACTATCAATCATTAATAAAAACCTAAGTTTTATTAACTCCTCTTAACCAATGATATTTGTATGAATCTTGTGTTTTATAACAGCTCCTACTATTATTCATAATAGGAGTACATATACTAG
The DNA here is from genome assembly GCA_019973955.1 of Trichonephila inaurata madagascariensis. Classification (NCBI taxonomy): domain Eukaryota; kingdom Metazoa; phylum Arthropoda; class Arachnida; order Araneae; family Nephilidae; genus Trichonephila; species Trichonephila inaurata. The sequence goes on from BMAV01010986.1 coordinate 164,862, forward strand.
AAATGTACCTGTTATAACTGCGATTAACCAAGTTTGAAATGCAATTCTGAAGTAACAGATACTAAAAATATATTTAGCCAAGCAGTGAGAACTAGATTTGAATGACGTATTTTTGCAAGACATTCCACGCTGTTTCAAGTCTGTCTACTCTTCATCAACCATAAAGACTAAAAAGAGGTAGAAGCATAGTCTCTTAACATCTCATGAGCAAATTCTCTCAATTGGCTAGAGATCTAGAGAATTTGCTGCTCAGGAAAGTAGTCGAACATCAATCGAAGTGCCGAAGTAGGTCAGGAATCGACGGACAATAGATTTTTTTGCTTTATGGGGTTGAAGTATGATTTCTCAAAGGCCTCGAATATAGGGCGCAGACACTGGTATGAAGATCTGATAAATGTACCACTGGCCGTTCAAATTACCATTGGTGCGAAAAACAGGTATTCGTGTCAGATAATGGCTGCTTATATCATAGCACTAAATGCTGTGCCACATCGAATTCAAATAAGCCACTTGTGTTCTCTTAAAGTTTGCTCTGCACACGGATACGTTTATTATGATGCTACACACAGAACAAGGATTTGTCTGAAAATACGACGTGTTACAATTTATGTATCTAGTTTTGTCATTAGGCGCAGGAGTTTTGTAGCATCTTCTTTATGCTGCAGCGGCAAGGGAAGTCGAAGTAATGAATCAACGTTTAGACAATTCATGCTGCTCCAGAAATCGAGAAGATCACCCTGAAGTTGACATCTTTGGGAACTCTTTTCTCCAAAGAGTTTCCTGATTGGCGGAGAGGAGCAAAGCACAGGGATGTGGCTATGGTGACTGCTTCGGAGACACCCGATATGAAAATTGTAGTCAATTAGAATAGTTGAGTGTCGACTGCTATTGGTCCACGGTTATATGCGAGATAGAATTCTATTGGCTGTCTTGACTACATTGCAAGCCATTTTGTGTCATCTCTTTTTCTTGGGGTTCAATGTTAATGGTTAGCAGTATATGTAGTACTTTAGTAGTCCATTTTATTATGGTAACATTTTTAACCATTACCGTGGTAGCATGCTATGAAGAACGGAGCGTAAACCCACACACAAGAAATCATTTCTTATTACTCTCTAGTTTATGAAGTCAATTGTTAATTAGACAAATCTCAAAATATCTCACAGAGACAGTCAATATGTCAAACATCATTTCCTTTAATTTTGAATAATTTTTATTTTATAAATAATCATTAGAGTTTCAAAACAAAGATATTAAAAATACTATGTTAATATTACAAATATACAAATTTAGTTGTTGTTGTGGTTAATGCCACCTGTCTGACGTAGTCAGAACGAGGCCCACAAAATTTACCGTGGCAAGGGGCTAGAAGTACGCCTGTCGTTGGCCTAGGCCTTAAGCACCATACAGGTGACAGTACGAATTAGCTCGGTGAGATTATCCAAAGGGACGATGGGTGGCGACACCACGTATCTCCACCTCCATAATTTTGCCATGGGACTGGAGGGGAGGGAAATATTCTCCAGTCCCCTTCTCTTGTGATTCAGCCCACAAGACTTTCGAACCCACTGATTTAACGAGCATGTACTCCGTGTGTACTCGCAGGGTATTTGGTGGTATCGGGTATCGAACCCAGGCCTTCCGGTCTGGAGTCCGATGCTCTAACCACCAGGCTACCCACGGCCCCTACAATTTTAGTAGAAATGAGGATCATACTTTTCCTATTTTAAGTTTCCAGTTAACATTCAGTTAAGAAATTCGAGGTAAATAATGCTTGTTTTATTCAAAGTTGATTTGTTCATTTTTAGGCTTCTGTAAAAATAGATGATAGCTATTTTTTACCGGTAAAAATGAATCAATATTACATTTAGTATTCTTCTAAACTTAAAAAAAATATATAAAAATCATTCAAATAGTCTACTAATTAGTAAAACCTCGTCAGTTTTTGTTTTATACATTCACGTTAAAACCTGAAACATTTTAAGAAGTGCACAAAAAATAAAAGTATTATTTAAAATGAACAGGAAATGAATGTTTAAAGTAACTGAAGAAACGATACATAGTTCATTATGGATACATAATTTTAAAAAAATTTATATCAATACATTTATTTCAAAATTTCCTTAAAATACTCGAAGTCTTGAAAAAAATTTATTATTGAAATGCATAGTTTGCCTGCTATGTATGAGTATAACATACAAATGAAAAGAAAAACTTTACAGAATTTATCATTCTTTGGTACAAATTCAGACTAAATATTCTAAAATAATTTAAAATTTTAAAAGCAATTCTTCTATTATACTCAACTTTCTCTTTACCTATTTCTATTTTTTTTATTATATCATTGTAAAATAATTGAGTTGCAGATCTAAAACAAAATATTTTTTTTATTTAATACAACTAAGTATAGACATAACTATAAAATAATACTTAAGATATCTAAATCTACAATCACCGAACATGTTTTTAAAATAAGTTTAATTGTAGTACCATGGACTTTAATTACCTAGTTTAAATATTCATGTACCACATTATAAAAAATGCAAGGATCTTTTTATTTAAAATAACTTATGACCCATCGTGTAGTGGTTTAAAGTCCTCAAGTTGGTGAGGATAAAAGATGTGACTGATTTTTTTAAGGTTTTTCAATTTAAAATAATATATTATTTAGCAAATAATCCTTTAGTTTCTATGAGTAGTTTTTTTGTCGGCACAAAATATAGTCACAAAAGATTACTTCATATTTCATGATTTCTTTCTTATTTTTCCGTAAACTATAAATCCAGCCATTATTTACATTTACACAATCTTCTATCAAAATCTATTTCCCTCTTGAAATCTTTTAAATAGTTTTAGATATATTTGACTTAATTAACTTTTGGTGGATCTTGAGGAAATAATTGTTCCAGATTCGGAAAATGTTTCTTAGAACTTCGCATTTACATACATTATTCACGTTAAAATATGGAAAAGCATACATTATAACAAACTATGACTTATTCACCTTATCTTTATCTTTCCTGTTTGAAGTAGACTGATAAATGAAATTAATATAAACGTTAACTTCGTCAAACTGCTTGTTCACATCTAAAAGATAATTTATCTAGTTTACACCGCTTGTTCTAGTTCGGATATTTTAATGAAACTTCGAAATTACCTCACCCAACATTTGGATAAGGAGCTACCCATTTCGGAAATTAATGAATCAACTTTAAAATTAATGAATCTCTGAACCGTTGACTTATTATGTATAGAAGTATACATTTATATATTAGTCAATACCCACCCGCTTCTTTAGGTATTTCGTGATGATGTATGCCTATTTAATGTTTTTAAGATTGAGAGATATCTAAGTCCTAGCAAAGGAATGAAAATTCTTATAACGCTTTCCTCTTAATTTAAATTAAACAGAATTTGAATTTCTAAAGGGAAAGTATATACAGTCGAACTTCTATATTGCGAATTTTTCTATATAAAGCGAACTGTTTCCTGGAACCTTGAACATCTCACGATTTTCTTTGTAAAATAAACCTCTCTATAGCGAAGTGCATTTTCGGTATAACGAACGTTTTCTTTTGTGATTTAATTTTTGTTCTCCTTTTTTTTAAAGTATTTCTGAAAAAAATTCAAGTTATTCTCTCTTAACACATTTTATGGTGGTCATAAATCTTCAACTGGTTTTATTAGATCCTAACTCACCGAGAGCAATAGAGTTCTGGACTTTTCATCCAAGAAGTGTAACCTTTAACCATCATTGCCCAGTTCACTAGAAATATCTTCGATATCCTCTTTCACTCTCAGTAGAGTTGTCCAGTGACCCCGTATTCTAATTATAAAATAATGTATGTTTAATATTACTTATATGGTTTAAATTATAAAATGTCCTGAAATTTCATTAATTTTAGTATAAAATTATTTCTTAATATTGAAAACACAGAGAATTCTTAGACATTCTTATTTCTTGTTTTCCCTGCAGTTTTCTTTCTTTCTTTTTTGATGGGTAAGATACATAAAATAAACATATATTAATTTTTAAAAAAAAAAAGTTTTGAATGATTATTTTTTATAGTGTTTATGAATATAAAATTTGCTTTACGTGGTTTATAAAGTATATTAAAATATTAACCTCTATATAGCAAATTTTCCATATAACGAACTTTTTTCCAGGATTTAGTTTCGTTATATAGAGATCTGACTGTATATTTATCTATTACTTTTCGAAAACCTATCTTTTGAAGTCATTTTAGGCAAAAATCATTCTTTGGCGGATCTCTACTCAACAAAAGCAAATGCTTGCCAAATTTCAATTTTGCAGGTCTAATAGAATCCTATTTCTAAGTCAATGATAATCTTGTTTCTATATCTCTGCTGTAGCCCCCTGCAACCCAGTTGGGAATTGATTTCTGCAACCCCCTTCTTAAAGTATCTGTACTGAACAAAAAGAAACACACCTGTCAAATTTCTAGTCTGTAAGTCTGATACTTAAAAAGGGGGGGGGGGAAAACATATACCACCTTGGATACGACTTCCGAAAAACTCGTTCTTCATGGTTCTTCATCCAACAAAAAGAAGCATGCTTGCCAAAGTTCAGGTTCGTAAGTCTAATAGGTCGGACTCATTAGTTATTTTATCCTTTTCAACCTCGTAACCATCATTGTGGGTCAATTTCCGCAATTTTCAATTCTTATAATTTTTTTAAAAAATATTTTTTTTTTTAGAATCATAATTTTTTCGCATCAATTTTAAAAAAAAATGTAACCCTAGGTGTCTTTTTTTTTTACAAATGAATTGTATACTGAAAATTCTTCCTTTTTTATTTTTGGGATAGAGTATTAATTATTTTTTTTTATTTTAAACAATGGTCAAGTGACGATGACAGCACCTGAGCTGGCACCCTCACTCTGAGCTTCCACACCACTTCAACTGAAGGACTTTGAGCCTCGACCCATTTTATACACATCAGCTCCTCTACACGGCGGTTCTTCAGTGACACTAAGATTAAAACTTGGAACTCGATAACGCTAACCATGACCATTCAGCTACCGTGGCCACTTAATTAATTTATTTATTTCATGTTTGAAAAAGTAATTGTACAATGAACGGTAGATCCTTAGTCCTAAAGTCATTTAACAGTGATACATCTTGATCAATAAATTAAATTCATCTTTTTCTCTCTCTCTCTCTTTTGTTGAGAGTGTATTGATTTTTATAACACCAATAAAAAAAAAGGAATTTAATCTTTTTCATCTGTTACACATGCATTTAATGGATTGAATTTAAGTACTGAATTTTTTTCTCCTCAGATTTACAGAGTTACAGTAATTTTCAAAGTGCGCAAAATCCCGAAAAAAAGTTTGTTGCATGGCAAATTCGTTACATAGAGATTCATCTTTCAATTTTCCTTAAAAATAACAGAAAAAAATGTAAAATTCGTAAACACTACATATTAAAAAATAGTAATTATTCATACCTTTTTGTAAATTAATACATATTTATTTTATATATCTTACTTATCAAAAAGAAAGAAGAAAGGAAGAAAAATTGCAAGGAAAGTTTCTTGATACCTTTAATCACGTCCTGAAGAATTAAATGTTTTCTTTGATGCTCAATCACTAACGCGTTTGCATTTTCGAGCTACAAGAAACGAAACTACCAGTACGACTGATGAACATTACAAATGAAAGGAGATTAGTTCAAGAACACGAGACAACTCCACTGTGAGGATGAAAGGGATATCGAAGTTGTTTACAGTGAACTGGGCAATGGGGGTTAAAGGTTGCACTTTTTGGATGAAACACTCAGAATTCTATTGCACTCGGTGAGTTAGGCATCAAACAAAACAAGTTTCAGATTTATGACTACCATAAATATTGTTAAGAGAGAGAAAATCTTGAAATTTTCAGAAATACTTTAAAAATAGGGAGCAAAAAATTGAATCACAGGAGAAAAAGTTCGTTATATAGAAAATGCACTTCGCTATAGGGATGTTATCTTACGAAAAAATTCATGAAATATTCTTGGTTACAAGAAAAAGTTCGCTATATAGAAAAATTCGCAATATAGAGGTGCTTAATATGGAGATTTGACTGTATTTTCAAGCATTTTTCTCTTTTAAATCGAAACGAAAATCGCTTTACACAAAAAAATATATCTCCTGAGAATGAACAAAATACGAAAAACACCAGACACTTCTCGAAATGTTTGAGAAAGTCTCTATTATGGGACTACCCTACTGTATCATTGTTTGAGTTCATTGCAGTAGAGGATGATAATGTGTGTACACCTCCAATTTTACGGCAGATAAAGGCATTTAGGAGTACTTTAAAAGAGCTAAAAAATATCATTGATGCAGATTCCCAAGAAAAAGAAATGATGAATGCAACTACTGTTATCACGTCATTTGAAATGGGGAACATCATGAAAAGTAAGCACAGTTATTTAGACGCACATTTCAATGGTGAAATGAATAACAAAATAGACAACAATGAATAACTTGTTGGCAATTTGATGCTAAAAAACAGTGCTAAAAAATATCAAATTTTTTTCTAAGAACCCAATAAGTGTTTAGTTTTAAAAGGAAAAAAAACTTGAAAGTTTTGTGTTAAATCTCATTAATTTTTTGTAATTGTTTTTGTTTCGTTGATTTTTATGCAATACATGCATATATACATACCTATGTAAAAAAAAATGTACTGTAATAAACTTAATTTTGTTGAATACACGTTTTTTTTGTTTTACTTTGCTTTTTTTTTTTCGATATATTTTAACACAAACAAATTTTTCATTCCCCTCAGTTTCATGGTAAAGGATTTTCAATGTGTATAAGTTAAATGTTAGTCCAGATTGCCATTTTCTTTCGTTTTTGTTTTAATGTTAGTTTAAGCAAGTGGCTTATTCTCATAACATTCATATTTTTGTAAGCCATATCCTAAATGAGCGACGACTGGAATTTTTTTTATGAAACAATTTGTGCATATGTCGTACACTCAATGGAAAGCTTTATTTACTTAATTTAATTTCCATCATTAATTTGTGGATGTACATGTTATTTATATGACATAGTCGGCTTTTTGATTTTGATACACATTTATTTTCAATGGAAGAGCAAATCACAAACATGGAACACATAACACAAATACGACACGTGCACGTTTTACATGTTGTGGACAAGAAACGGTGTGGATCTTCGGTAATATACAATGCGTCAGACAGAAGTTTCAAAACTCATATGAATTCTCCGAAGATATCTCTTGCTATTCGTCCAGATCAGGGGTGTCCAACCCTTGGCCCTGAGGCCGCATGTGGCCCGCCTTGATTAATTTTGCACCCCACGAGTTTCTTTACACATTTAGAAAATTCGAATATTTTGCACAATATTTTTGTTTAAAGATTTTATTTTTGTAAGAAACTAATTTCATAACTGTTATTATTTTATCACGTTGCTTCTGTTACGGCAAATCTCTTTTTTTTTTTTTTTCTAAATTGAAATTTATCGAACATAAATCGTGCTCAAACTTAACGCACTAAAAACTGCAACATCAATTACGATACGCAAATGCACATGCATTGAGATCGACTTGCAAAAACTAAGTGAAAGCGTTGAGAAACAGATAACTCACTATTTAAATAAATTAAACATTATTTGATCATTGCGTTGTTATTATTATTATATTATCTATGCTGATATACATGAAAAACAACGAAAACAATTATAATATATCACTCTGTTTTAAATTTTCACTCCAAAAAATGTTTGTAAGGGGTCCATTGATTGAATATTAACGTCGCACTGTTCAGCTACACGAGGGCTTTTGGCGACGGACCACGTAATTTTGAACCATGGTCAAGTGACGTGGACGACACCTGAGCTGGCACCCCCTCTCCTAACTACCACACCACACCAACGACAGGACGTTTCAGCTCTCAAATTGTAAGGAGTCCAAATCAAATATAAAGATATACATTTTTATATGCGGGCCGCGGGATTGTAAAGTTCTTCTGAAGTGGCCAGCGAGATCATTTGGTTTGGCCACCCCTTGTCAAGATAATCGGATGATTAAGTGTTTTAATTCTTAGAAAAGGGCGACTCTTAATTTCTCAGGAATAAAGTTACGTGTATATCCTCTTAAGCGGGTAGTTAACAATTACTTATTTACATGAAGTCCTTAAAGGTCAAGATCATTACAAATTTAAAAAACAATAGGATGAGATAAACGTGAGAATTATTACACACACACGCACACACACACACATATGTATATATATATATATCCACATTTATTCAGATACAAGAAATACAGACAAAGACGCATGTAAACAAAGGATTAAATAGATAAAACTTCTTAGCTGGATATACTAATTTACTTTGTGATGGATTTAATAAAACCCGAATTATATAAATTTGCAGAAGTTGTTTGGTCTACAAAATAATGAAAGATAATAAAAGAGACCTATGAGAGTCTGATACAAGATCAGACAAACACTTAGACGAAATCAGTAAAAGAAAAAAATCGAGACAGAAAGAAAGAAAAATTAACGACGTGTTTTGTACTGTCTAGTAGTTTTTTCAATAGAAATATTTTAAGGCTTATTTAGATGATAAGAAAATTTCAGTTTTGTAATGAAATTAGTTTATTATATATTGATTGAATTTAATCTTTTTGAAATTAAGTAATTTAGATAAAATTAGAGTTAAAATGTATTTAAGTTATTAATAATGTGTACGGAAAAGGAAAAAAAATTCTAAATTTGTTTGCTCTAATTTTTCAAAATACGATTTATAAATAGTACAAAAACCTTTATCTCGCTTTTTTCACGAAGGGATCTCCCGAGTGTTAATTTTGTCTCTGGAGCAGAAAATAGAAACATTTTTTGGCAACATATAATTCTCTGAAGTTAAATTAATAATTTGATTCTTTTAAACATTGTTTATGAGGGAATGAAGTTTCAAAAAAGTTTAAAATGCTTATAATTTTTAAAATTTTAAGCATAGAAAAATAAAAAACATTTCTGTAAGAATTATTAAGTATATTTTACATTGCGCACATTATATTTTTTAAGATATTAGTCTTTGATGTATAAAACTTTGCATAATTTTAAACTGTTTCATAGTATTTAAACCCTACCTATTTGTTGTATTATGTATCTTTTTTTCTTCCAAATGTTTTTAAAATATTGAATTTTTTTTAAAAAAAATTTAAAACGTAACCTTTTTATTTTTAAAAAAATTTATTATTTATTTTTAAAAAATATATTATTTATTTTTATGTGTATAAAAATTCTACTGTGGAATAACGATATATTTAACTTCATAAATCAACTTATTGCTAGTAATTAGAGCTATTATTTTAGAAAATATCATGTGTAACGTAAAATTGAATTAATATTTCTTACAGATAAGTTACTTATTTTTCTATGATTATAAATTTTAAATTATGATTATATTTAAAATATTTTACACTTTTTTGAAACACTTTTCCTTTATAAATAATGTGCAAAAGAATCGAATTATTTAATTTTAACCTCGATTAATTATTTCTAATCAGATTTTTTTTCATCTCTCGTGACAAAATTAATATTCCTGATACTCCTTGAGAAACTATTTCTCTTTTGAACACTCTTTTATAAGTTTCATTTGTATGCAAAGGAATCTTTGGACTCGATTTTTATCCACTTTGAAAGGTCAGATTAATACGAAATTTTGCACACTTGTCAAGGACCGATGGCAATACAATGATTTCATAATTTTGTTCCATTGTTCTGACAGGATCCTGAAAAATAATTATTTCTAGATTTGGTGACTATTTCATTATATCGTTTCCAGATTTGGCGACTAATTGCATGTACCATTTTCAGATTTGGCGACTAATTCCATACTCTATTTCCAAATTGGGAGACTAAACGACCCTGCTCCTTAAAAAGGTGTAACTCTAAAAATGAAAATGCTTGTTATTAATACAGGTAAAACAAACAAAAAAGTGTTCTTTATGTGAGAAAGGAGAGGGTGGGTGAGTTAGCCTTAATATAAATCTAGTTTTTCTGAAAAAAAATAAATAAAAAATACTCGTACATGTGAAAAAAATAATTTGTGTTCTAACTGTAAAATATTTCTTTATTTTTATAAAGCAATGCGTTTAGAAGTGATGATACGAATTAACACTATAGCAATACGTTTAAAAGGTGATTAATTGATATTATAACTGCTAAATATTTTCATGTTGATAAAGCAATACGCTTAGAAGTGATGATACGAATTAACATTATAGCAATACGTTTAAAAAGTGATAATACGATTGACACTTAATAAACGGAATCTTTGAAATACAACGATATGGGACTCATCCGAGGTCTTGTAAGCGGAGAGAATAAGTACCCTTCAGGTCCATTAATTAATATTCATTGATGAATAAGACTAATTCCAGCAACCACGTAATTCCGGCTCCAAATATCAAACTCAAGGATTAAATTCAACAAAGAATAAATGATTGTTTTAATATCTAAAGAAATAAATAGTTTTAAAAACTAAAGAAACAGGCTATTATTGAAGATTGAACTATAAAATGAAAAATAAAAATTACAGTTTTTAATAAAAAAACTTAAAAACACGCTTTTATCGTGAATCGAACTAAAAAGTAAAAAAAATAATTCTTAATATAAGAATAAAATGATTAACGAAAAAATTAACGTCATTGAGGTAAAAGCGTGGGGAGTTCTATATCCATTGTTATAATTTCTTACTAGTTCTATTCCGAAATGCTGAGTTAGTGTAAAAATTTAATACAAAGCACACCCCACACTTTTACCACAATGACATTAATTTTCTCGTTAATCATCTTATTCTTATATTAAGAACTATTATTATTATTTTTTTAACTTTTTAGTTCAATTCACTATAAATACGTGTGTTTTATTTTTTATTTTTTTTTTTTTTTATTTTTAACTATAATTTATTTTTTCAAAAATTGTTGATTGTTGGAGTTACTCTCTCTCTCTCTCTCATAACCGTATATTTACATTTTTTTATACAAAATATAATGTATACCAAACGCATACGTATACAGAATGCTTAGGAAGTAAAATAGTAAAATCGACTGACGCTAATGATGATACATTTGCGTGTTGTATTTTTATTACTCTTTTCAGTTTATTTTGTAGTGTAATAATATATTTCCGAGAGTTTTCTAACATGTTATGTTATTCAGTAAGTATAATTTTATGCATTCATAAAGTACATTTGAACAAATGAAAAAAAAATCCTAATAAAACTTACACGTTGTTAAAAAAATCCACTGACTACACATTTTTATGTTAAATACACTTGATGTTCTGAAAAATTTTAAATTTACATTTAAAAATATTGCAAATACTAATAGAACTAAAGCTTACAGAAAAAAATATATTTAAATCTTTAAAATAATGTTCTTTTTACTATTACATATATGTATATATATGTGTGTGTGTGTGTGTGTAGAAACATGAAAGAATTGATTTAATTTTTTTCTTTTTACAAGTGTATATACTCATAGGCTTGTCTGTACTTAAGGATAAATTTTTCCCGATAATTGAAACCGAACGAGGTTTTCTTGTTTATGGCTGAACTATTACTAATTAATTTGTAGCGATGCGTTACTAATAGCAACGGTATTCTAGTTCAGTTTTTGGAATTCGTATACTTAATACAGCTTTATGTCCTTTTCCTCTTTCATTCTTTTATGGTCTGAGAAGTTTAGTAATATATCTTTTAAAGAGTATTCGATGTTATAAAGGAAAGGTTAAAAAGTTAAAAATCGTATTGTACCCATTGAATTCGCAAATAAGATTACTTAGTAACTGCATACTTTATTTTCTTTTTTAGTTTGTGTTTTTATTTCCGAGTTTTTTCCAAGGATAAATATGTAGTGCTGAGTATACGTTTTTATAGTTTTAAATTTATTATTCTCCTTAATTAAAGTTACACATTTTTTTTATTGTTTACTGAATATAAGCTGTTTAGTACATAAAAATCGATTATATAAAGACATTATTTGTATCAATTAAATGTTTTCGAACGGATTTTACAATCTAAAGCCATTTTATTTTCCTATTTCTCTTACAGAATCATGTTTATCTATATGCCTTTTTTACTAATTAAATTTCATTCAGAGTGCAGTGTTATAACTGGTGTAGACAATTAAACACGTATTAAGAGAAATATCACGTAAACTATTGAGTTACCATAAATAAAACGGTTAAGTTCTAACTATAACTAAGGTTTCAATTAGAAAATATGAAATTCGCATTAATTTGTCAAAAAAATACTTTTGTAGTTTTCCATAAATTAGATTTAAAAAATGTCCCAAAGAAATTTGAATAACTACTTGGGTCCTTTTCTTCATATGATTTCTATTTAAAAATAAATAATAATTTCTTTTTTTTAAATTTCTAAAAATTCTGACGGTAAAATATTTAAATGGTATCAGTAAATAGTGTTCTAAAAATTCTTAAAAATGAAAAATTAGTTTTTATAATGAAATAAACTTATCTTTAATGAAAAGATATGATGAAAGGCTTTTAATTATTTTTATTGACAAATTATTATTGCTTTCTAGAGATATTTGTATTTACTTTTACAAAAAAGATGTATAATTTTATAAATTTATGGGTTATTTTTAGAAAAATACAAATCAAATCTTAAATAATAATTATTCATTTTTTTTAAAAAAAAGGGTCTTCTTAGGTATGAAAATATTTTTTTAAAAAAATGATGCTAAGCAGAAATGAAGGACATTTTTAAAATGTAACATTTTCTATCTAATTTTTACTTTCTTAAATGTCTTTCAAAAAATCGCACTCAAATCCCTCTAAGGCCAATGTAACCTTATTTTTTTTTAAATCATGTTCTCATAATACTTCTTTATGCTGCAATTCCCAATTCGTACACCTGATGAAAACTGACTCATTTTTTTACAAAGAATGTAATGCATAAGGTTGGCCCTGCATTCAGAATTTCTTTGTTCATACCTAAAAAGGAGCTTAAAAACAAACATTTTTTTAATAAAATATTTCCTCGTTTATCACATCATATTCCTATTCAAATGGCAGTAGTATGAGTTATTTAAATAAAATTATAAATTAAGGTTAGAGTTCATGTTTTTTAAAAAAAAAATGTGTAGTTTCTTTCAGAGCTTTTAAAATGAATTTTAATTTTTTTATAACCTAGTAAGTGTGTATTTATTAATTCATATTACTATTTAAATTTTTTAAAAAAATATTTAACTACTATTTAAATTTTTAAAAATATTCAACTAGCATTTAATTTCTTAATTATCATAGCGTAATTTGATGAACAACTTGTTAATGAAATTTTTTTTCTTGCAGTTTTATTTTCAAAGCAGTTTCTTTAAATCTTATTCTTTTACTCAATGCAAGAAATAGTTTTTAATTTTCTTCTTTTCGTTTTATGAAACAATTTCACAAATGGTTCGGGTACAAACGCTCTGTTAAGAAATAAAAGTTTTGATATCTTTAGTCACGCGATTTACAAAAGCGTAAGGCAATTTAGGAAAACTATGTAGTTGTTTTCTTTCTGTATTATTTCAAAAATTTCTGAAATATTTTCTTTCAGTTACATGTTATTATCCTTTCCATATATATTTTGAATTAAAAAAGAAGACTTTTAACAACTAATTGTAACCCTTTACGGGATTGTCTACTTCTAGTAAACATATTGTTAGTAAATAATGCATGTAAATAGGCCTAGAAATAAGAGAATAACTATGAACGAATAAAGTAGGGTTCGTGTTAAGCTCTATGGCGTATAGTTTAATACTTGTAAGGTATAATATAAAATCAATAAGAGTAATATAAAGAAGAAAATTTTCCTTTGTGTTTAATATTAAAGTTTTGTTCTCTACATCTCAAATTTTACAAACCTATGAAGTGATAATCTTTCTTACAATTACAACTGGGCGTAAAGTAGCCGACGATTCCAATTATTAGAACAACAACAGATTTATTAATAAACAAGAACAAACAAATGACTACAGAAAAACTTATCGACGTATAGAAGAGAAAGAAGTATTGTAAGAGATCATTTTCAGGAGTGGAAAACGCATTCGTTGCACATAAACTTTGCAATGCTCCAGAAACGACTCTCTAGTACAGTTCCTCAAACAGGAACTCAACTAGATAATATTTCTCTCTTGACACTATCAATATACAGTATTGAACTTTAATCTCGACTGACACTCTCCATGAACGGCACCGATCTTTATACAACTAAATGGATTTTTTTTAGAAATGTTGAACTTCGACTCTTCTCGATGTTTCTTTGGTATTATCATACTTGCACCAAATTTGCTGATAATCCGGTAACCTTGGTCACATCTCTTATGGTTGCCAAATGGTTATCTCTTGTGGTTGCAAAGCACGTGCCCAAATGTTCAGCGGTCACAGGTTGACCAGAGTCACAGAGAGTACAGTCCGGTGAATGTTCGTTACCAATTCTATAGAGATGGGATCTCATACAGTCATGCCCTGTCAAAAGTCTTAAAACGAGCTACAGCATCTTTTCTAAAATCCTCAAGAACCCAGGACGCGTTCTCGTTCGTGATTGGCTAATTCTTGTCCTTCGACATCTCTACAGCTTCCATTTTAAAATTATAATTAAAGGTCATACTAGTAAAAGATTTTTCTTTCTAAACTGTTAAATATTTTTGGACATTTTAGATCGCCTACAAATTATTTATTTTAAATATATTGTATAGAAGTTTTTGTATTGTAAGAAAATTTACTTAAATTGTTCTTTAATTTACAAAAATAAATAAATAAAACATCACACGTTGTATTTTTATGACAAAAACTTATTAGCTTTGATTTTCTAGAGTATAATCTTGTATAGTTAAATTTATTATTATTATTATTATTTTGCTTTTATTTTTATCACTGATTTGTATGACCTTGTTTTGTGTAAGAGTGATTTTTTTAAAAACATAAGATACTTAAATAAAATAATTACATTTTATAAGATTTTAAAAATGTAAGGTAGCACACTGCCTTGAAATACTGTATCAAATGTACTTGTTTACCATTTTGTCTAAAAAAGTTGTAATAATCTCGATATAATATAAGATATTGTTTCCTCAGGGCTTATAAATTTTGTTTAACATAATGAGTGTAGATATTAATTAAGACAAAAATAGGAAAATAGATGTTTATTGCATGAAAACTATGTTTATTTTGTATTGTTTCTCACTTTATATTTCTGCGTGTAATTTTGTTTTTTATAAGGTTTGAAGTACTAATGCGTATTTGATTACGATAAGTTAGAAACATTTTTTATAGAATAGTTCATTAAACAATAAGGAATTTCACTGAATTACAAATGAAAAAAAGATATTAAAAATGTTTAGAAACAATACAGAAAACAACCCCAAATTTCAAGCCAAAACTTCGGAATCGGATCTTGAAATACTTAAATGCGAATACATTTATATTATTAGGTGATTTTTAAAATATTTCATCTTATTTAAATATATTTCAACATACCGATTATAATTAAGGTATCTGCATACGTTTCTGAATTAATGTTTGATTGAGAAATTAAAAAAAACAAAAAAAAAACAAGTAATATAAAAATTTTTTTAAGTCAATTCCCACTTAAATCAACAAAGACAAATTTTATTTTAGTTACTTTTTATTCAATAGTTACAATTAGTATAAATATGTATATACATAGGACAGAATCACAACATTAAGTGGTAATTAGTTTTTATTAATTATCATTAAAGTATTGTATTGCCATCCAAAACAATCGTGTACATAATGTCAAAATATTATCGTCTGCTATCTATTAAGAGCTAAACATTATTACAATATTCTCGTTTTGGAGTAGTTTGATAGAAGTTTAATGAAAATATAAAATGTTTTACGCTATATTTGGTAGAGAAAAAATTGTTTACATCAAACTGGAGTTTAAAATTGCGCACCAGACGAAATTTTAAAGCAAACACAATATAATAATTTTTAAAAAAATTAAGTGAATTCCTACTTAGATCAACAAAGAAAATTTTTATTTTAGCTACTTTTTATTAAATAGATACAATTAATATAAATATGTATAGGCTTATGATAGAATCACAACATTAAGTGGTAATTTGTTTTTTTTAATTATCATTAGAGTATCGTATTGTCCTTTTAATTTCAGTCCAACTGAATGCTTTAACACGTGAGAAAAAAAATATTTTCAAGTTTTGACACAAATCGCCATAAGGGTCGCTAAGTCGCCAACGTGGCTGTATTTGTAATTCTTTAAATAATTAGTTTTAATCCATTAATTTTTATTAATTATAATTAAATTATTGTATTGTCATCCAAAATGATAATGTACATAAAATTTCAGCTCAATTCAGCGCTTTAAAATGTATTTTATTAACGATTGAAAATTCCACCAAGATAAATAAATAAATATACAAATATATAAATAAAAAAATATATAGACAGTGCGAGATAATGTTAGGAATCGAAAAAAAAGATCATTCGCATTTTGTGTAAGGGAAAAAAATAGAGCAGCTAAGAAAGAAAAATGATAGGATAGAGAACGAGGAAGGGTAATGCTATAAAAGTAGGGAATTTTAAATATTTGATAACAAGCATTGTTTCAGTAAAATAAGAATCAGAACCTAATGAAGATTGTATTTTTTTCTGTCACATTTGTTATACTTAGAGCCTGATATCTCAAACATTTATGAATATATTTCTTTCATATTTTGTATGCTTGTTATTTAAAGTATATTAAAGGCAATGAACTATATATATATATATATATATACATATTGTTGAGTCTGGTGAATTCCAATTTCTTCCTGCTTTAGCACTGTAGGTTCTAGTATTTCTTCACTTTTATTTTATATATATATATAAAGATTTATATCTAACATTAATAGATTTTTTTTTTAATTTTTAACATTTTATTATTTCGAATACCGTGAATTTTTATAAAGATTTCATTAATAAAATATACTATGAGACATAACTTTTTAGTAATTGTTAAATCATTTAGATTTTCGTTCATTGCTTTTATAACTGTGTTAAATATGTTATGTAAAAATTATTTAAATATATGGCTTTGTAGAATGTCTAGAAATTCGATAAATAGTTTATCAAATTTTACCTAAACGCGACTCCTTTTAATAAATTTCAATTGTCATATAATTTCCTGTAATTGGTGTTTTTTATCAATTTAAGTC
The DNA here is from genome assembly GCA_019973955.1 of Trichonephila inaurata madagascariensis. Lineage (NCBI taxonomy): Eukaryota > Metazoa > Arthropoda > Arachnida > Araneae > Nephilidae > Trichonephila > Trichonephila inaurata. The sequence continues at coordinate 182,087 of BMAV01010986.1, forward strand.
ATAAGCAACCACAAAATAAGTTAAATTTACTTACAGAATGTGGCACTTTAGAAAACATATCTCCGAACGTAGGCAGATATCTTAAACCTAGAACAATGCATTCCTGGATACTTATACAGGAAATGGAAGCAATTACCTTAAAACGACGAAATGAAAAGTGAAAAATTGCAAAATGGGTTGCAGTTACAAGAGGCAGACGCTCATGAATAATTATTTTAAATACTTTACGTAAATTCTTCTGGGTTGTTAGGATTTCTACAGGTAGACAATACATACAATACAGTATACATATCAGTACATGAGTAAAGAATGCAAATTATTTTGCAATAAAGAACAAGCCTATAAATTTGTTTGGAGCCAAAATGTCAGAGAATATAGATTCTATGCTTGAATTTTTTTATCATACATACTGTGAAGTAACGTTTAAAAAATTTCATTAAAACCCATTTAGTTTTTATCACTGAAATTAAACAGGAACTTTAACTGTGTTATTTTTAAAAGTTTATCGAATGTTTAGTTTTCCTTATATAAAACCAAACTCTTAATTTAAAAAAGAAATAAAATTCCTCAAATTTTTGAATCGTATGATTTAGCTGAATTTTTAAAAATACACTTATATAGTAAAATTTTTTAAATTTTACTTTTCTTCATTTTTTTAAAAAAATAAGTAGTCTAATTCACTTAAAATTTTCTTAACACGTTCTGTGCAAAAAAAAAAAATTGTAACTTAGCGATATTCGAAACTTACAAACCTAACATAAATAGGAGCAAAGTGACTCATTCACACATTCACTCACTCGTCTCAAGATCTAGTGAACTAAAAGACCTCAGACTTGAAAGTTGGAAGCAATGTTCCATTCGTGTTCAGCAGAGATACGATAATAACGGATTTCACAGAAATTGCCAACCAAGAGAATTTGTAGAGGTAAAGTGGGCATTGTAAATTAAAAAATTCAGAGTTTGAACTACTAGATTTAGAAAATTGAAACTTGGCGAACACATTTCTTCTTTGAATAATAAGTCACTAATAACTATCTTTGCGGAAACCGATTTCAAAGGTGATTTACCAAGACTATATACATAAAACAATCACTTTTTAAAATTATTATTTTCAAACTCGAAATTTAGCAAACAAGTGCCTTCTATTACGGTATCCGACAACGTTCGGAACCGCGATTTTAAAAAAGCGCATAAATGGATAATTTTCATGATATTTAGTGTCACTTAGAATATAATACATGTATAAAATGGTTTTAAGAATACTATAACAAGAAAAACTTATTTAAATACAATATTTTGGCAAAAAATTAACTTAGAATAATCTTTTTTTCAAAACGTTCTCCTTTTATAAAAAAGGCTTTTATAATAATAATGTTTTGCTTATATGAAGTTAAGACTTTTCCAGAGAGTCTGAACTAGGAATTCTGAAAAATTCACGTTTTTTCAGAGTTACTACCAATTGAAATAGTAATCGGAGTTTTTTTCTTAAAATGTCTTTCCTCTGTTGTGTCGTAAAATATGGATAAATCCACTTCTAAGTTATATATTTCAAAAATTCTGGCTGAGCCTCTGTACAGAGGCCTGAGATATATACAGGCAAAATATTATTATAATAGAAGCATTTTTCGCAAAAGGAGAATATTTTCAAAATGGGTCATTCTATGTTCAGTAAAGAGTGTGGGAAACACAATTTTTATTAAAAAAATTATTATGCTCCAAAAAAATAGCTTAGAAAAATATTTAATTTCTTTAATGCGTTATAAAAATACCTGATATGATTTCAGATTTCACTATGTATTATTTGTACGTTTGTTAACGTGATAGATACGCGTATGCTTTCTATAATGAAAAATAATATTTTTCCTTTATCTATACCTTTTTTTAAGCTTATAGTCACCTCTGTATGAGTATTTTTATCTACGAAATATGACGAAATTTATTTGATATTATCATTGAAAGTAAAGATTAATATTATTCCAGGGGGAAATGTATTAAAAGAGACAGTGATATTCTTTGATACTGGAAAAAAATATTATTATTTTATTTCCACTTGTGCAAAGGTGGATTTGTAGGGGAATAAATACTAAATATATTAGGTACGAACGGAGAACATGTTACTATTATTCCTAACAATTCCAAGCTATAAAAAAAATCTATGGTTATTTAAAATTTAATGTTTCCGACTACGTTCGGAACCATGATTTTGCAAAAGAATATAAATGGATAATATTTATGATATTTAGTACCACTTAGATTAGAAAATGTAGATAAAATTATTTTAACAATAGTACTACAATGAAAAATTATTTAAGTACAATATTTTGACAAAAAAGGAACATAGAATAACCTTTTTTCAAAATATTCTCCTTTTGTGAAAATTGCTCCTATTATAATAATATTTTGCCTGTCTATAGCTCAGACCTCTATACATGGGATCAACTAGAATTTTTGAAATATATAACTTAGAAATGGGTTTATCCATGTTTTACGGCAATAGAGGGGAGAATTTTTTAAAAAAAACTCCGATATTTATTTTAATGGGTTATAACTCTGAAGATAATGTGAATTTTTCAAAAATTATAGTTGAGCCTCTGTACAAAGGTCTGAGCTATATACAGGCTAAATATTATTATAATAGAAGCATTTTTTACAAAAGAAGAACATTTTGAATACAGTTTATTCTAAGTTTTATTTAGCCGAAATATTATATTTAAATATTTTTTTTTTATCAAAATGTCCTTAAAACAATTTAATACATGTATTATAATCTGTGACACTCAATATCATTAAAAAGTATACATTTTTGCGCATTTTTAAAATCACGGTTCCCAACGTAGTCGAATACCTTAAGGCATCAAGTTATATGACATTAGCTGGTTTATACTAATTGATCCAAGGCACCATGATGAATAATATTGGTAGATAAGTATATGTGTTTTAATTTTACATTAATTACCAATTGCAACAGCTTAAACAGATCGGGAGAGCCTAGTGGTCAAGGTAACGGACTCGTGACCAGTGTGTCATGAATTCGAGCTTAATACCGTTGAAGAACCACCGTGTAGGGTAGTGAGTGAGTGAGTGAATGTTAACGTCGCACTGTTCAGCTACACGAGGGCATTTGGTGACGGACCTCGTAATTTTGAACCATGGTCAAGTTACGAGGACGACACCTGAACTGGCACCCCCTCTCCTAACTACCACACCAAAAGGGGGAACGTTTGAGCTCTTGACAGATTTAACATGTATCGTTCCCCTACATGGCGGGTCTTTAGTGGTACTGGGCTCGAACTCGCGTGACATGCTAGCCACGACCCGATACCTTGGACCCCCCCCCCCCTTTGTGTGGTGTGGGCGTTAGGAAAGGGGGAGGCAGCTCAAGTGTCATCTTCGTCACTTGACCATAGTTCAAAATTACGAGGTCCACGTCTCCTAAAGACTTCGAGTAGCTAAACAGCACGACTTTAATATTCAGTTAGTCAGCAACAGCTGAAAAGTAGCGTTGTCTTATTGCTTGACTATATTGACTGAGACATAATATTTCAAAAAGTATTGACTATTTGAAACAAAAACATATTGTATATGATATAATTTTCGTGTTCAATTATGCATTTTTATTAAAAATGCCTGCAATTAAGATAGATTTGTTTTGCTTTACAGTATTTTACTTATCCCTTATGTGTGCTTTAATGTAAATCAGTGGTTCTTAACTTGTGGTCCACGTATCCCTAGAGGTCCGCAGTGTGTCTCTAGGGGGTCGGAGGAGTCTCTCATGTAACTTTGAGATTTTTCACTTTTACAGACTCTAAAAGGCCTCGTGGAAAAATTGAAAGATGTTCCATACTAGACTAGATTAGTAAATAGTCAGCAATGAAGAAATTCTACTAGAACATGTATTTTGATCAAGAATATTAAGTCGGGGAGGGATGCTCAAACGCTTAGGGGTCGGCCATGTCCCCATGATTCATAAAAGGAGGCCGGGGTGATCAATTGTTTAAGACCCAATGATGTAAATGGTTGAAGATAAGAAGAATTTATTCGTGAATAGTGTCCAATATTTAAATGATGATGTCTTCTATTTTTTAACGTACTCTTAATACATACTTATTATAACCTCGTTCTTAATTAAATACTAACATATTCTTATTATAGTATAGAAAATTACAAAAATGTTTTTAATGTTTCTTGAGTTATGGTACCATTAAAGATTAAAATGTAAAGGAGTTGATGTGTCTTAATCCCTTAACTGGTTTGCTTGTACACGTACGGGCTACCGAAAGTTGACCACAATCTATTTGAGCGTACGCTATATGGGCACTTAAATTTTCTTCTTACAATCTTTGATTTGCTCATAATTTTAACTTATAGTAAGATTATTAGTGCTTGTGTTTCTATAAAAGATGCAGTTTGTCCCTGGTACTGAAATATTCTCATCCAGGATTTTCTTTGCGGAGAATTCGGAAATTTTTCATTGAAGGTAGGTATTTAGATTTTTTGGCCGTGGGTAGCCTAGTGGTTAGAGCACCGGACTACAGACCAGAAGGGCTGGGTTCGATGCTCTATGCCACCAAATACCCTCCGAGTACACACGGAGTACGTGCTCATTTAACCAGTGGGTCCGAATGTCTTGTGGGCTGAATCACGAATAAAGGGGACTGGAGAATATTTCCCTCCCCTTCAGTTCCATGGAAAAATTGTGGAGGTTGAGATAGATGGTGTCGCCATCTATCGTCCCTTCGGGGAATTTCGCCGAGCTCATTCGTACTATCTCCTGTATGGTGCTCAAGGCCTAGGTCAACGACAGGTGTACTTCTAGCCCCTGGCCACGATGAATTTCGTGGGCCTCGTTCTGAATACGTCAGACAGGTGACATTAGCCACATTTAGATTCTTGAAAATATTCGATAAAAAATGGAATTGACATAGAATGTGGATATGTTTCTTGAGAACAAAACAAAAGTGGAAAGATAATTCTAAAAAAAACTCCGTTTTTATCTCTATGCCCACTGCAATGTAAGAGGTATACCATGCTTCAAATTGTGGGTTTATATATTTATATATATATATTCACACACGCACAAAATTCTCAATCGTTTAAAAAGAGGTACGAAAACCATGTGAAAAATTTTCAGAGCTTCTAGAGTGCACTTATAAAAAGAAAACATTTGGGTTTTATTGTGTTTCATAATTATAAAATGAAAAATAGTGTAGCAACTTTAAAATTGTGAAAATTAAATTAAAATTATTCCATTTTCGCGTTATTTTAATTATTATGCTTAGTTATATGCAGTTAAAAATATGCATTTTTTTTAACATTTTGGACAAAAGAATTGACCGGTTAAGGCGTAAAGTCTATCGAAACTTAAAAATCTCTACGTTGACGTGTACTTGGAAAGAAGGATACGATGTCTTTGGCCATGATGGTTTAAATTTATGAGGCCCTTCAAAAGGCTTCATGATGATTTGAAATTCAACCTTAATAAACAATTAATCATATTATCGTTTTCACTACATTATTAATTTAAATTAATCGTTACGCTTGGATGAGTTAAAACACGAAATTGTTTACCAAATTTTAATAAGCGATGTTAGAGTTAAAATTTAAAATCTATTCATTATTTAATATCAATAGCAGTTAATTGCCAATAATTTATATTTCATACAATAAACAGTTATATTAGTCATTAATCTAATCCAAATTCTTAAGTAATTGTTGATAATTGTTTCCGCGTAAACTTAATTGCATCATAATCCAAGACGATCTTAAATATCTCAAATTTGATAGCAAGCATAATTTGATACGATGCGAATAAATTAGATCATTAATTTAAAGTTTAGTATTTCGATAAAATGTTGATCGGATATGTATAATAACATTCTATATGTAGATTTAATGAACAAATTAATCAAATGTGTTAATGGAATTTTGATATATGCCTTATAATAATCAGTTTTTGTTTGAAAAGCTTAATAAACTAGCATTGCTTCTCCTTAATTTACATGCCGACGTAGCCGACAAACAAATAACGTAACATATTAGTAAAAATGTTGTTTTTTTTTTTGTTGTAATTTTGTATCTTTTATGGTGTGGGAATTTTAGTTCTACATCAACATTTTACAGTTTTATTTACAAGCAAAATGTCTCAAATATTTTTTTACTTTAAATTCATTTTAACAAAACATGATATACAGAAATATTTGACGCTAATTTTAATCACGTGAGTAGAAAAGATGATTAAAAACAGCTCTAAAAGTGCTTGTAAAACACTAAAATTTTCTGGATAAAAATAATTACATTTATAAAAAATTAATAAATTTTCATGCAGCTGCAGATCCAATATAGAGGTTAGTGACGCTGACTGCTGTGCCGATGGGCCTCCGTTCGACTCCTGGAAAAGGAATGAGTGCTTTTAAATGTATAGTGCCTTTTCGGCAGGGAAGAACTCTAATCAACCGCCGAGCCACCAAAAAGGTTGGTGGAAGGGAAAAAGAGGTGGGGGCCCTTGACCTCCACCAGGGTGTGTTCTCTCTGAAAATTGGGAAAGGGGGGGAGCCAAATCGTACTGTCATCTGCATGGTGCTCAAAACTACGGATAACGACAGGGGCAAAAATTCCTATTCCTTTGTCACGATTAATTTTGTCAGCCTCGATCTGATACTGTCAGTCATGTGGTATTAGAAACAACACCAACAGCGAATTTATTCGTAAATGGAGTTAAAATGTACATTGAAACCAAGAAACACATAGAAAAGAATAAAAATATTTTATAATTACTCACACACACAAATTATTACGTATAGAAAACCACTTAATTTAAATTTGGAGATTATAAGGAGATTTCAATGAAATAAAATATAAATTAATAATAAATTAAAAATACAATACATCTAAATTATTGATCCTATAAATAGATTATTATGAAAAAATTCTGATGCATGAAACAATAAATAGGCTTTAAAGTTCGTAAATAATTTATATACCAAAATAAATTTGACTATTTAATATTACCTACTGAGGGGGTTTTAATTTCGTATGCTTAACAGGTCGACATACGAATTGAACTATTAGAACGCTGATTGAAATAGTCTTTAATAACAGATTAATCTTTATAAAGAGCGGATTAACAAGAAAGTAAATTGTGAGCACATGAATGAAACAATAAGCGTCCTTGAAATATTTAAACAAATACTGTTAATTTCTGTAAGAGCATTAAAAATACTCTTTTTCAGCTACGCAAAATAAATATTTTATTTAAAAAGCAATTATTTTTATATAGAGTTACAAATGCATTCTTAGTTTTGCAAATCGTAATTTTAAAACCATAAATTATATATATATATATATAAATTCTAATTTACCTCACGAATCTAAAATATTTACATCGATTTATTAATGGATTCTAAAGAAGAAAATTGATAAATTTTCGGTACTTTTCCTATTTGCTTTAGCAGGCAATAAAGTCGCCAAAAATGATACAACCAGCAACAGATGTCATTGTTCCGCAAGTAACCGTTTAAAACTACATTTTCAAAACAAGCCGTGGTCTTTTCTTACTAGTAAATCTTTTTCATAATGCATCAGAAATGGTTGAAAAACCAATGAGAACTAATATTTATTCATATTTTTAGTGTGTATATTGTGTTGACGCCAATAACACCAGCAGCCAGATTTGGTCCAACGAATCGGAAAAGTACCAAGTTTTCTTCTACAGTGAAAAGTTCTTATTTAAAATATTTTTAACTAGTTAAGAAAAAAAAAAATCCTACTTTTTTTTTCTTTTTGTAAAAACAGTTCTAGATAGTCCACAAATAGTGTATATATATATATATATATATATATATATGCCTATGTATGTATGCTTTATGTATTTGTATTTTGAAAATTTTTTGTGATCATGTTTTCTTATCTTCCTCATTGTATAATTTTAATTTTTGATTATCTCCACTCACATGTGAGCAATCTTGTATTTTTTTTCTGTATTTGTTGTATTTGTATTCACTTTTATTTTCCTCTTCCCCCCTTTTGGTTCCTATTTGTGAATATTTCCTTCTACATGTAATTTCCTATCACTATTGTTTGAGTATTGACTTACGTTTGTAAGCCTTGTGTTATACTTGTCGGCACACAAGGAGTCTACCTAGAGTCTCAAAAAAAAATAGTGTTAAATGCAATGATTTATTTTTACTCAATGCTATTTATCTGTCAGTCCTTTGAAAAACTTTTCTCTTTCGGGAAAAAATATTTTATTTTAACTCGAAGCAAAAAAAAAGTCGAATTTTTTTAATTATATAACCGTATTTATTCGAATCTAAGCCGTCGTCGATTGTAAACCGCATCCGAAGTTCTCATCACAATTTGTGAAAATGGCTTACCGATTTACGATACTTACAATTTTTTTTAAAAAAATTAAATGAGAACTAATAAGGAGTGAATAATTAATTTATTTTACAAGTGTTAAATACTTGTAAATACATACAGGGATCTGTAATTGCTCCGACAATCTGTATTATGTTTAATTTTCCCCATCTAATGAATTTTACCTCTTTCAATTCTGAGCCGCATCCGGTTTTCAAAAGTGTTAACATTAGAAAAATAGTGACGCTTAGATTTGAGTAAATACGGTAATTATAGTAATTTGTGTGTGTGTTTCAAGTTCTCTCTCTCTCTAAGCATTAAAAACATCATATTCTTTTAGCATGTCTAGAATATTTTATAACACCTTAAATTAAAAAAAAATGGGAATGTAAGTTGTTTTATAGAGTAATAAATTAAAGCCTAAGCGTTTAAAAAATTAGTCATAAGATAAAATATAAATTCACTAGGAATGATAAATTTGTAAATTTTCAGTCCTTTCATTCTAGAGTTTTAAATAAACGGAATAAAAATGCTGTGTTTACAGTCAAAAACAATGAAAGAATAATTAAGTAAAAATAATTGTTTATTTTCTGTAACTAAATTTTTAACACAGTTTAAGTCAAACTTAACAATGTACTAAATTCTGACAGTTGCATGATAAATTCGACCAGGTATTTTCCATATAATTCAAGATGATACTGGATTTGCACTTATTGTACTTACAAAATCCAAGTACAATTTCAAAACTTATAACTGAGCAAAAATAACGAAGTATTAAGAATTTTCGAAAAGGTTTTCCAAATTAAAAAAAAAAAAAATCCATAATGCATATGGATATTTTTAATTAAGAGTGCATTTTGTTTACTTATCTGCGTTATTACTGTTTACAAATGTTTACATTTTAAAAGAAAGTTTCTGTAAAAAAAAACGAAAGGTGGCAACAGTGAGGCACAGAAACTGATTAGCTGAAAACACGTAATTACATTTATAATATGATTATGACCTCATATGAATTTAGTCCATTGATTTAATTTCACTTAAGGCATCTTTAAAAAATCGGCATATATTGATAAAACAAATTCAAACTTACTTTTATGAAACTTATAAAACGTTTTACAATATAATTGGTGCGTGTTTCGTTAGAAAGGTAGGACAGTTTTTTTATCCTACATATTGTCCTCATAATTCGCATCAATTCACTTCAGATTATATTATAACAATTAACGTATTTATTTCTTTTATATTTCCTCAATAAATCAATAAAGAATTAAGAAAAATCTTTATAATTTCTGAGATGGGAATATTGTTTCATAAATCCATTTCCTGCAGAAATACAATTATTTTCCCATGTACTAAAAATTCCACTTACATTTAATAGTTTATAGTTTAAAATTATTAATTACTATAAAGCAATATTTTGAATTCAATTAAATGAACGTAATCGAAATTTTATCTATCAAAATATTTTATAATATTAGAAATTCATATTTTACTCTCCATAGAACTAAGATTATTTTTAAACCTATCTTTATTCAACCAGATTTATATTCTTTCAGTTTACAACAACTATTTTCTTTTTAGGAATATTATTGAGCAATCCGTACAACCTCGGATTTTGGAATTTCTTTTTTTTTTCGTTGATTTCGGCGCTTTAGAATCCCCCTGACTTATCTCTGAATCCTTTTAGTATGTCTTCTGATACAGAAGAGATATCTATCCGCGCCTGCTTCAGCGTTCTCTGCATTCTAACTCTTTTAAACTTCTATTCTTTGTTCAGTTTTATTTTCTACAAAGACTTATAGAAACTCTTGCTATTTCAATTCAGAATGAATAGTAAATGAGTTTCACAACAATACTTCGTTCTTTTTTTTAACAATTGATGAGAAAATAAAAAAAACTTGATACACACATTGATAGAAAATGATGAAATTCTGAAAGGAATTACATTTTAGTTTTGGAGTTATTTGTTCGTACAACTATATTCGTACGCTTTTTATACAACCTTAAGATCATTGAAACTAAAAAAAGAACAGATATTTAAATTTGTTTACAATTTGTATGTATGTTTACAAATGTATGCATAGAATAGGGTTCGGCAACTGGGCGACATTGCAATGGAAAATATTTGAAATAATTTAATTATAATGAATAGAGTTACATAAAATACAGATTTAGAGTTGTGTTATACATTGTTTATTCATCATTCCTTCAGCATGAATAAGAAATTAAAATTGCACAAATATAATGTACTATGCATCTTTTAAGAATATTTATTAAAACAAAAAATGAACATAAAATATAAGTAAACCTGCAATACTGTTATAAAAAATTAAGACAAACTTTATTCCTGCAAAGCTCTGCTTAATATTACAATATAAGGAATATAATTTTTGACTGACAATTTCACACATGATTTTGAATGTTCAGTTATCAAACAACTTCTTTTAGGATGTAAAATATCTTTCATATGAGAAATAATTTGTTTGTTTACATGGGTATGTAGAACCAAAAACGGAAAGCAAAGAGCAAGTAATCGTCGTCAAACAATTAAGTTGTTCTGGCAATGACTTACAACAGCTTAAAATAGCTGTCGTTACATCGATAGAGGTATCTTCCACACACACACAAACATACAGGAGTTCGTAATTCTATTAATTTTGTTTTCCATAACTTTGAAAATATTTTCATGACACTGCAATGAGTGATGTTTTAGAGTACTGTGCCAATTAATTGAGACAAACATATTTTTTAATAAAATTGTTCCTTTCTCGGGGATTTTCTGCCTTAAACCTGTTTTACCGGCATTTTCTTACAACGCGTGACTGTCCTTGACTTGTCTAAACTGGTTTGACCAAGTGATCATGACATATCGAAAAATTTTCCCTTCAGTTGCGCTTCAGTAGCTGAAAGAAGTAGTCGCTTGTGTGAATTGCCTCCTTCTGACATGTATTTGAAAAATGGATATCACTCCCAGGAAAAGGACTAAATTATTACCTTTAGTCAGCATACTTCTATGGCGATGAGGAATATTGCTGCAACAGTTTGAATTGGAAAATGAAGTGTTTCTTGGACCCTTAATCAGCAAAAGAATTTTAGAGCAGTGTCTCCAAAAAGAAAGAGCAAATGTGGTCGCAATTGTAAGACCTTACCTCGAAAAGACAAAGTTCTTGTACGAAATAGTACAATGCATTCTTACAAAACAAGTAGAGATCTTCAGAGAGAGCTATAAACTACTTGTGTGTGAGCGTGGATTCATGGATAATTCGACGAAGGCTTATTGAAGCTAGATTTCCATAAAAAAAATAAATAAAAAATCGAAAAACAGTTATTAGCACATGCAATTAAGAAAAACTTTGAATTGGGGTAGGAAATATTAGTCCTGGACTGCACAATATTAAAAAAAGGTTGTATTCAGCGACGAAACGCACTTTTTTTTTTTGTGCAAGGGTTTTGAACAAAATTTGTCAGACGATGTGGTGAGGAACCCATCCAGGAACAACATCTTATTCAAGCAGTTAAGCACCCACAGAAACAGATGTCAAGGGGTTATTTTACCTCTGGTGGACCTGGCAGCTTAGTATTAGTTGAAGGGATGATGAACTCTAAATAACACATTTCTATAATAGAAAATATAATAGGGCCTACGACGCAAACGTCCGCTGGTTGTGTTGGTATCTTTCAACAAGATCTTTCTCCATGCCATACTTGTAAGCTAACAGAGCATTTTTTTCAAGTACAGAAAATAACGAACTTGGACTGGCCTGGTAATTCTCCTGATGTAAATATCACCTTAAAGAGACCATTGTAAGGAGATGTGTGAATGAAATGGTCTGCTCAACAAAGAAAACAATGATTGAGAATGCTATAAAAGTTTGAATTAGATGACGAGATCAAATATTATGTTCTAATTTAGTGAAATCTATACCAAAACGTTTACGGGGACTTTATCCAAGCTATTGGAGGACATATTTTGCATTAGATTGCTATACATATGTAAGTTAACGTATACTAATGTAACAACATTTGTGAAAATGTTTGTGTTTATCCCAATTAATTTGCCCAGTACTGTATTTTTAAATATTACACACAATCGTTTTGAATGGAATATTTAACGCTAAGATTGTCTCATATTTAAACACAGGATGCTTTTTTTACATGAATCACACACACTTTTTTTTTCAAATAGGGCTGCGGATTGGTGTTTTATCATTGCAGACCTAGTACACTCCCCGAGAACTGAAATCTCTTTTAAGGCTATCTTCGTTAAGTATTAAAGAATAAAATCCGTATTTGTGGAATATTTTTGCAGATATAAAATAACCCAAATATAAATATTACATTCTGGCTTCACTACCCTATAAAGAGCAGCATAACTTATACTAACCATTTTTATCTAATTCGGTTAATTTTTTCTGGTATAAAATGTGCATTGCCATTTTTCTGCTATGCCATAACGCTAAATGAGTTATCACAGTACATGTCGTAATAAAAAATTCATTATTTATGGAATATTCTCTGAAATTTTGAAAACGTTTATTTATAATATAACTTAAAATGTTTTAAATTTTCATGACAATTGAAACATTTTTCCGTCTGTAAACATGTTCCACGTTAAGTTCAGGTTCTCTGATGTACCTCTGGCGAAAACAGTCTTAAGTTTGACACCATATAGGTGGATACCAATTGTCACGTAGTAATTTTGTTGCTCACGGTTTCCTTCCCTGAGGCAATCACCTAATGCGAAATCGTACCAGGATTTTAAATTTGCCTTTAGCACCCAAGCCTATTAGGCACTCTAGAGATCTTTATAATCATACGATAGGGACACTGTCAATTTTCTGCATCTTGAAAATCCACAGAGTCTGTCCGAGGTCAAACCCACAAACTTGGACGTGAAAGGCCAGCAACAAACCAACTACGCCACCCAATCATCTGATAGACGCCTAGTTCAGAACTCTTATAAAATTCTGAAACTAAAATCTGAATATTTTTTAAACAACCAACTATATTTGGACTTGTATTGTATTAGAAGAATTTTTCTCTTAAAAATTTATAAAGAAATCCCACTAAATTCATCAACATTGAAGGGAAATCTTCGTTCATGCAAAGTAAAAGATTTTACTTGAAGCTAATACGAAAATGTTATAAATGGAAGCAATATAATTACTATGATTTAGAGAAACAAAATGGAAGCGTCTGTTGAAACACACAGATTAATCATTTAACTTCCTTTTCGGAAATCACTCTTGATCACATTAAATTAGTTGTCATGGTCACGGACTCGTGGCCGGCGTTGTTGAGTCAGAGGTTCAATTTCTGGTGCCACTGAAGATCCGTTGTGTAGAGTTCTCTAAGTACATTAAATTTCTGAGGGCTCCCAGTTCTCAAGTTGCTGTGTTGTAGAAGTTATGAATGCAGATACCAGCTATGGACTGACTCGTCGCTTGACCATTGTTAAGAACTATGAGGTACGTCGCCAATAGCCCTCACGTTGATTTAATTGAGACGTTACAAAACACTCACTGATTGAAATCAATCTTTGGATTACAATAACCTATAGGATAGAACAAAAGTATTATACGAGGGCTGGGGCAAAAGTCATGACAACTATTTTTTTTTCTTGAAGATACAGGTCCGGTTGGAAATGTGACATATACAAACGAAAGGACAAGGTGTTAACTACACGTGTGGATAATGAATAGCACTGAAATATCGTAACACACTAATTTATCACAGTAGTATACAGGACAATATGGCCTTCATGGTGCAAAAGAAGGATAACACAGTACACATAAAGTTGACATGAGAAACTCAGGTCTAAAGACCTTCAATGTAGTCCCCTGCTACTGTCACCACACACTGCCAACGATGTGGGAATACCATCAGCCTCAGCATTTGCCGCACCCGGTGTGAATTGTCCCGAAAGTTGCTCATCATAGGTTGACACGCGTCCTTGCTGAAACTTTCCTTCCCATCTCGCTGCTGTACGGAATGGTGGGGTATTCATTATTCTCAAGGGCTTCTAGTAATTCGCTGTGACATTTCATTGCATTTCTCCCTCGGAGAACGGCTATTTTGATGTTAGCGCGTTGCTCAACACGGGTTACTTCCAACTCGCACAAACTTACCAACTGACTGATTTCACAGCCTTCGCTGAGCTACTACCATCTATCACAGAACCATATTTGTTTTGCATACTTACTATGCCTACCGAATTTCCACTCGAAACATATACGTTTGTGATCCGTTCACATATCTACAAGAAGAAAAAAATAGATGCCATGACTTATGCCCCGACCCTCGTATTAAAATATATAATTAACTTAATAAATTGAATCACAAATTAATTAGTACATTGATATTTTTCAAACGAAATTTATTTCTACTAACATTTGTACAATAATGAACAAGTCAATAAACTTAGCTAGATATATCACAGGATTAGTTATTGAATGTTATTTATTGCTCTTTCCTAACTTAGTGAATACTTTTAGTATAAGAATAAAAAGTAAAGATTGGTCTTCGGATAAGAGAGCTGATGCTAAGGTAATTAATGAGAATAGTAATCTGCCATGAAGAAGAAATGCAACGGAAAAAAAAGATAGGGATTTCGCTCATGCTGTGCTCAAAGTACTCGAAGAAAAATTAATGCATCAAATCGGTCAATGTTTAGTAGAATATTGCAAAGAGTATATAACAAATCATAAGTATTTAAAGAAGTTTCATTCAATATTGAGTACATATTTATGTATACTGTGATAAAATATTACACCAAAAATTAAAATCTTATCTTCCAGTACTGTTTGAAACACAAATAAATAATCGTTCCATAAAGAGCAAAAATCAAAGTACAGTCAGACCTCTATGTAAAGAAGTCGCTAAATCTCGGGAAAAAAGTTTGTTATATGGAAAATTCGTTATATAGAGCTACATCTTTTAATATATTTATATAAACCACATAAAATAAATTTTAAATTCATAAACACTGTATATTAAAAAAGAAATTATTCACACTTGTTTTTTCAAAATTAATATATGTTTATTTTATATATCTTACCCATCAAAAAAGAAAGAAAGAAAAACTGTAAGGAAATCAAGAAAAAAATATATCGAATAATTCACTATACTTTCAATGATAAGAAAATAATTTTATACTAAGATTAAGGAATTTTAAGGACATTTTATAATTTAAAGCATACAAGTAATATTAAACATACATTATTTTATAATTAGAACACGGGGACACGGGACAACTCTACTGAGGTTGAAAGAAGATATCGAGGATGTTTCTCGTGAACTGGGCAATGGGGATTAAAGGTTGCACTTCTTGAATGTAACATCCAGAACTCTATTGCTCTAGGCGAATTAGGATAAAATAAAACTAGTTCAAGATTTATGACCACCATAAAATGTGTTAAAGAGAGAATAACTTGCAATTTTTTTCAGAAATACTTTAATAAAAAAGGAAAACAAAAATTGAATCCCAAAAGCAAAATGTTCGTGATATAGAAAGTGCACTTCGCTATAGAGAGGTTATTTTACGAAGAAAATCGTGAAATGTTCAAAGTTAGAGGAAAAACTTCGCTATATGGAAAAATTCGCAATATAGAGGTTCGAATGTATATCTAAAAAATCTACCATGTCTTATTCATTTTTTTATGATAATATATGTCACTCAAAAATGGAATCACGTTCGACTTAAAAAAATGAAATGTTATTTCTTAAATGCAAGCCAATCGATCTTAACCTGAAACGGAGTATCATATTTTATAATAGAAAAAAATAGAAAAAATGGCAGACAATTATTTTAAATAATTGTTATGTTTATTTGTTTATAATGGTGTTTTATTGGATGTTAATATGAATTTTTTAACTAGAACTAAACCACTTCCAAAATTATTATTAAAAGGAGTTGGAAACCTCTCTCTCTATATATATATTGACAATGTTAAATTGGCTGTATTCGATGTACCTTTTCTCAAAATCTGTTATATGTACATGCTTGAAATTTTTCATACCATTAAAGTACACATTTCGCGTTATACTGAAATGAGCTTTTAGCTAATTTTGATTTTTTTTCATAATTTATAAAATATTTTATCAAGCAAAGTGAAATTTGACCCATTTTTCCACATAAAAAAAATTGTAAAAAATAATTTTTTGAGTTTTTTACAAAAAGCTTATTTTAGTATATATTAGTCATCATTATAAATTTATCATAAAAAAATTACGTTCCTGTGAATAGCAGTTTCTCAGAAAAGGTACATCGAGCATCAAAATTTACATTTTGAGGTTCATTCATTTTAATGTATACAGTGAGACTTCTAATCGGCTAGGAAATAAAAAAATAAAATGCTCAATTTACAGTATAAGAAACATAATTTGGTTTATACCAGATGTTTAACTTTTAAGCAAAAACAAAGTACTTTGTTTACATTTTCCGCCATTCAAATGGGCGTGACCCAGTTTCAACGATTATTTAAAAATTGGTTTTAAAGGCTTCTAATTGTCCTAGAGGGTTAAATAAGGTATTTTTAGAAAGGTTAAAATCTGTACTATTTGAAAATGTAGAAATCACAAAATGTCAAAAAAAATAAGATTTTAACTTCCCAACACCTTAAGTTGTTTCTTTTACTTGATAGAGTTAAAAGAATTATTAACAATTGCAAAGGAGAAAAGCAACTCATTCACTCACTTATCACGAGATCGAGAAAACTATTAGACCCACAAACATGAAATGTGTCGGTCATTATCTTTTATTGCGTACGGACCCAATAAGAAAGGGTTATAATAATAAAATATTATTAAACCCTTATATATATTATATTATATTTAATTATATAAATTAAATATAAATAAAAATTGTGTGTGTGGTTTTTGAATTACTAGATCCCTTTAGGCTTGAAAATGTGCAAACATTATTTTTTTTGTTAACGCTATAAATGCCACCATCGCGTATATCCATCTTTCTCAACCATTGCGTTGAGTGTCCGAGACGTATATATGCGTCCTGCCAAAATACGATTTTTTCCTTTGCAAAGGATTTAAAACTTTTCCGAAGGATGTGGAATGCAAAACAAAGACCTTGACAGTGTTTGTGAAGGAATTACTTATTCCAGAGAAAAATTTGTTTATTTATGCCTTTTCTATTCTCCCCAATACTCAGCTTGCGCACCCCTGTGTAAAAAATGGTGGCACTGGTATGCGAACCACGTAAACTTTAATTGGCAGTTAAGGAATTAAATAGAGATCAATGAAAAACAAGTTTCACTGGTTACGGAGATGAAATGTCTTCCCTCCTCACAGCTTAAATATGTGTTTTTCTATGGAGATAGAATTACTCCGTCCACACCAACACGTACTCGCCAAAAATATTGCAGAATCTCTTAATTTAACATCACGTCGAAATTCTATAGCCATAAACATCTGCACTTCACCCGGAAGCTGAGCCTCGAGTGGAATTCGAGAAGTAAAAAGGAAACCTCTCCCTCCGTTCCAGGAGAGCGCTAAGATTGATTGATTGAATATTAACGTCGCACTGTTCAGCTACACGAGGGCTTTTGGCGACGGACCACGTAATTTTGAACCATGGTCAAGTGACGTGGACGACACCTGAGCTTGCACCCCCCTCTCCTAACTACCACACCACACTACCGGGAGGACGGGGAGAGCGCTAAGAGGAGACCCGTTTGAACCCTTGAAAAGGAACGGTGTGTTTTCTCTCTCCTCATATCACCTAAATTTTCTGTAGCATTAAAACGTTCAATGTATTGGTAACTTTTATCTTTCTTTTTAAATATTGTAATTAATAGCTGTAGAGAGAGAGAGACGTAATAAATAATCTCAACTCATCAATTTTCCTAATACCCTACAAGGATTATAGGTTAAACAAATCTTATTTTTAAACTGTTGGACCTTCCTATTCTATATTTGAACGGTAAGTTCATTTAGCTGAATATAGAATCGTGAAGAAGGAATTTTGCTGAAATCGACTCCCTAGGGATGTTGCTGCATTAATGATTTTTAAAAATCCCCATTTTTGGACCGTTTGACATACCGGTTTGAAACTTCTTCTGAATGTTTCTTCTGTTCAATGGAGATACGCTAAAGTAGGTAGTGTGGTAACAATTTTGGATGGGGAGAGGATTACGATGGCGTAAAATAGAGAGGTAAATATACTTTCGTCTTAGAAAAAGTCCTGTCATTCGTAAATCAAGATGAGAGGGTTATAAGAATAATTTTTCGTTCAATCGAAAGATAAATGCTATGTAGAACATATATATTTGAAACTTATGGGAACATGGTACGATTTATCCAATAATCTGTGATTTAACGGTTTTCAAAATCGTTTTATATCCTATATATATGGATTATGAAAAACAGTATTTGAGCTCCAAATATCACAAAAAGCTATCTATTTTATTTTTGAGGGAAATCATAAAATTTATAAAGTGATTTTAAAATGCTACTTCTACAATAACCGAGATATGTACATGGAATTTGATTTAAAAGTACAATTCATGTGTATAACAAAAGTGTACGGGTTTTGTGATAATATGGTTAATATTGTAAAATACTTTTTTTTATGAATATTTATGGAACATTCCTTAAAGAAATGTATGAATTCTAAATTAAATTACATTAAAAAAATTTCTTGATTTAAAAATGCATACCAACTTTTGTTACATGTATTAATGACAACAATTAGAAAAAAAATGTAAAAAATTTGGCAAAATAAAAAGAAAAAAGCTCTTAGCATTTTAATAAAAATAAATTAGCCATTTTTTCTTTCCGAGATAAATATTCTTAAAGTTTTATTTACCATTGGGCGTAAAATAAAACCTAATGTAAAAATTATCCTAACTCTTGATTCTTAAAATTTGGAGCTTTCAAATTTCTTGAGGTAATAGAAACAATTTATAAAAAATAATTTAAGATAATATTACGATGTCCCCTTACAAAAACAATATATAGTCTTAAAACATCATGAAATAACAAACAAAATACGGAGATTAAGACTGGTGTTATATAAATTTGATTAACATAAATGCAAATTTACAACATCCTGTAATAAGAAGTTATTTAAAAATGCCCCATTTTCAAAACAAAAAAAAAAGTTTGCGGCATTTTATGTTTTAAATCACTGTCTAAAAGACCAAAGAATGAAATTTTTAGCGCGGAGTATCGATTAATTATAATTATAAGAAATCCGTTCAGAATGATTGAAAAATTCTTTTCATGAAAACTTATCGATATTGACTCATTTTTGGAAAAATTGTAAAAAATACAAAATATCATTATTCTGTAAAAAAATAATATACATACTTTATCGTGTCAAAATAAAG